>PVIJ01024249.1:0-12665 GCA_004024925.1 Scalopus aquaticus
TGTTTCTAGAGATCTGAAATCATTATAATAGTATAAAAATGCCCTTAATGATCATTTTATTCACACTCGGTTAGGTTAAATTCCTGTTAGTTACATTAAATACATATTGCCCAGTGCTGATATCTCATCAAGATAGTCCATAAAAGGGGTCTGAGAAACTCTGTCTTTATGACATGAGAAACATAAAAGTTGATTTCTCAACACTTCACCAATATAAGAAATATATTTTATTTTTCCCCAGAATATCCCAGACATGTATCAGGCCTGAAATAGAACCAAATTAATAGGGTAGGACTAATTATAAATCCAGATATGAAGACATAAAGAAGCAATTTTCTACATATATCAGGTAGATATCTATCCACCTTTACTACTTGAGATTTTACTGAGGCACTCTTAATTCACAGTTTTCTGCTCTCGAGAATCTTATATGAATTATGTATGACATCTGAAAACAAGAGGAGTTGGAGTGTGAAAATCTCTGAGAAGCATTAACACCCATGAATAGTCTAAGGATAAAGCTGCATATGATTCTCTACATCAATATTTATCAAATTTGTTAGAGTTATAACTCTTCATGATATTTAATGACAAATGTGCTTCACTTCAAAATATAGCAGGTATATGGAAAAATGCCCTCATAGCTAGTCAGCGCTGGTCTCTATTGCTGTAGATATGAAGTACAAGAATGTTCAACCAAGGAGAGACTATACGCCTATGAGGCCAGGGATTAAGTCTTTAATCTTACCCTGGGCCATTTATGTCCAGCACGTGCCAGCAACTTGATAGGCAAAAAGTAATATTGATTGAATAAATACATGAAAAGACAAAAAGAAAGTGTAAAAAAGGAAAAGGATATATCAAATAGTCTCTTTCTTCTCTGAGCATCTGTAAGCATGACCCTATGGAACCCCTGTTTGCAGGCAGTCATCATTATACCTAAGCGGTGTTTACTTGAACCAATTTGTATAAGTTTGAGAGAATGAATTAAGAATTAAGAACTCATGTATGATTTTTTTTTTTAACACCAGATTCTGGTGTTAGACAGATAGACAGAGATAATTGAGGTAATACTGGTTTAAAATATTTTTTTATGATTTAGGGGAATAGGTTCACACTGCCACAGATGTATGTGGCCATAGCCCCCAACATCCTTTCTCCTTAGGTGCTATTGGACCCTCTTTCCCCTTTGTTCCCAGCATCCACCCTCACTCACCCTCTGGTAGGCTCATGTAACATCTCTTTGTGTGACGTAACATCTTTACTTACAACTCAGACTTGAAGAGTGTTGCTGATCATTTTGCTATGTGTTGGCTGCCATGTTTTCCTGTAGCACAGAATTACCTTTGTTCCATCAACTCAACAATGCTCACGCCTGTTCTTTTTGTTATTCTTAATCGACTGTAGACAGTAGTTCAATACATTGTTTATGCAGAAGGAAAAGAGAAATCATAGCCATGTATTTTGCTTAACTTCACAAAGATACCACTATAGGGAAGTAGAAGATACACAATATGTTAAGCAGTAAACAGTAGATAGTCATTATTCCCATGTCAGGAGATTTGTTAGATATATTATTACTATTGGATAAAGTGTTTCAGGGGGAAATAATTTCATGCTAAATTATTTTCTCGTTTCCTGGTATCTGTAATTTGAAATTCAACTATTTGGAATATAAACCATCACTAAGTACTGCTGGACATTTTACTGGAGATACTGTGCAGAAATTTATAGGGAGGCTCACCATGGAATAAACAATTAATTTAATACTAGTAAATATATTTAACAGTAACTGCTGATGACTGAAAATTATTGTGACCTACTTTTCTAGCCTAAGAAATGTGTTATCAAATGTGACCTTTAAAATTCCCTGCTATAAATAATTTTTAGCGAGTGGACCCATCAAAAACATTGAAGTTGAACATACATTGATTTTATTATATAAACAAACTTAACAGTAGGATATTATGGAGAGAGGTAGCTAAGGTTCATTTTAATCTGGTATCTAAATTTCACTAAGAATTAATTGAATTTCAATGGAAAGAAAAACTTTATTTCTGTTAATAATTTTTTTTAAATATTTCTATGATTTTGTTATAACTTAGTTCATCAAAATATGTTTTTCCTTATAAGTGTTTCGCAAGTCTTGAAAGTGAAGATATTATATAACTATTTTTAATTAACTATCATGGCATTAGCTTGCTTCTCTAAGCTGGACATGTTTTTTAATTATCAGAATGTGCCGTTATCCATATGTTCGGAATTTGATGTTTTGAGAAAAATATAAAACAGTGTGTCCACGCTGAAACAGCTGAAAATTTATACATCAATTTGATTTTTGTGATGAAATGTTTCACAAAAATAGGTAATTAAAATGGACATATTTTCTTGGATTGAGTATCATCCTGGTCTGAAAGTTTATTGCTCTGTGAATAAATACATCCACAGACCTTGGTGTATTCCCTAATGACAGACACCTCCTTATATGTGACTTGTAGCCATTTATGACTTAACTATTTTCCTTCCCATTTGTAAATCTTCTCTTATTCTACTCTAATTTTTTGAACTTTGTATCTTCATTCTATTCCATTAAATTCTTTAGCAACTGGTGTTATAGCTTTCCTTATCTGCAAAGTTGCCTTGCCAATCTATCATGATTGAAATTAAGTGCAGGACTATCTGTTTAACTAACATCGTAAGATATTTCAATGGATAGTATAAAATCATCCATTGGGTATAATAAATTCACATTACTTCAGTACATGAAATATAAATTATCTCACCACTTTCATCAGAATTGATGAAAATATTAGAATCATTAAAGTAGGCACTTTGCTCTTTTTTCTTGTTTTGTTGATCTCTAGAATGTTGTGATTCATTCCAATATCTCCCTTTCTTTACCATCTTGGAACTATTATGAAAAGGTGAGTTGTTTTGCTTACTATTGCCCTGAATTTAAGTTCATATTGTACAATGATATCTTTATTTCCCAAAAACTCCCTTTTCTGAATTATTTTTTGTAATACATGCTTGTCGTTTGGGTGGATGTAATGTTCAAGAGTATGTTCATGTAATTGAAAACAAATAAGAATATGTGAAAAAATACTTATATTCTGCTCACGTTAGAAATATGTTCAAGTTCACTCCCTTGACCTCTTCTTTCTGTTGTTTTCTTTAAATGTCTGGTGATTCTTATTTTGTAACATCCATGAATTAAGGACATGTTTAATAAGAACTTAGGGTTTTATCTGTAGTGTGTTGGTCTGTTTCCCAAATATGGCCACCCAAATTAGACATATTTTAAATTATAATACTCTCAAAGTAATGTGAGTATTACATAGACCTTTTGTCTTTGAATCCAACCATGGATATTTCGAGCTAAGTATATAATGTTAAATTCTTTTCTAGAAATGAATCTTTTCAATATAACCCAAGTATTTCATGTATTAGTAATGCAGGTTAATGTATGTGCTTGCCCATTTTATTTTCTGTCAGATAAGTGGCAATAGATAAAATAGATATTTAAATTTAAATAAATAAAATTAAATTTTTAATTATTGAGCCCAGGAAGAACACTTCCATTTCCAAATTAGAATGGACATGTCTAGATTTCTCTTCATTACCATATTGAGTATAATTTTCTAGGACTTAAATGTTAATTGTTTCTGCTCTTCACAGCATTAATGCACACACCTATAAAACTAAACCGAAACAAACAAACAAAAAAAAACTTTAGTCCTATTCCCAGCCTTTCCACCTTTACTTTTCCTCAAATTAAGTATGTTTTATTAGCAAAAACCAACATGGAATTAGTAAGTGATCAGTAATAGCTTTGTCAAAAGCAATGTATACTGTTCACATACATCACTTTAGAATGATAGATGATTCAGATGCTAGATCGGGGTGTTTTTGTGTTGTTTTTTTTTTTTTCCCTAGAGTATCAGTGAAAATACTGTAACAGCGCTTGCAGTGAATGCAAAGATGTGGTTGAATCAAATTATATGAATTCATTGATGGAAGTGTATTTGTAGGTGACTGTAAAATGATGGTTATGATTTTAGTAGTTTAATTTTAAAAATCAACTCTTGTTTAGGTTTCCCTTTTCTTAGAATTCTAATAACTGTATTGATTTTTTTTTTCATTTAACTTTCCACCTCCACCGCAAATCCCCAAGTACTCATATAAGACACAGATAAAAATCAAAGTCATCAAACATTCCCATATTCTGGCGAGAATCTAGTGCTCCAGTTCTGCTTTGGTGGTAAGACAAAAAATTGTGTCAGGAGCCATAAAGCAAGGTACTGATTTTCCATGCTGCTTTCTAGTCTGCAAAATAATCTACACCATAAAATCTACTTCAGGAAACAAGCCATATATCACTTTGTCAAACCTAAAGATGAACAGCAAAGTGGATTCATTTTTCTGGCAGAGAAGTATATGTGTGATACTCATTAGTTATGGTGGTATCTGTAATTTTTCTTACACTGTAATAATTGTTGTTGTTGTTTTTTACTTGAATGGAGAGTTTTTTCCTACCAATTAGGCCCATCAATGATCTATAATGAAAACACAGAAGTATAATTAAACCAGAGAAATACTAAGGATTACTTACTGCTGGTGTCCATTGCATTGAACCAAAATGATATAAACTAATAGCGAGACTAAACAGTACTTTAATTAATTGAATTAAATCATTAACACCTTACCTTTTGTGGGTATTAAACTTTTACTCTTTGGTGTTAACCTACTCAATCTTGACTCTGTGTATAGACTTCATGTTTTTTTGTTAGTATATTTAGTGATACTCTTTCTCAATAACTTATATGCTATTCACTGATAAGTTTTTACTCATATGTATTCTAGGAACTTAGCATACAACTGAGATTTTGTTTTCTCTCAGTAATGAGAGTATTATGCAGACTTTTCTGCATTGGAACCCAGTAATGGATATTTTTAGCTAAGTATCCAATGTCAAATTCTTTTCTAGAAATTATTTTTTTGAATATAACCCAAGTAATTAATGTTTCAGTAACAGAGGTTAATGTCTGTTTGCCAATCTTATTTTCCTGTCAGATAAGTGGAAATGTATAAAATTTTAATAGATATTTGTATTCAATTCAGATGGTGAAATTTCTGTATATTTATTTTCTGTTTTAGGGCTTTAATTTCAAGCACTTGAACACCCTTGTAATTAAGTTTCACTATTGTGACAGATTATCATTTCTGTATGTCAGAAGTCCCCCCAGACCTCTCCCACATAGGTAAATATAGGAATGTGACTTGACAATACATTGTTTATTTTTAGCTGTGTAGTGCCCATGTCCCTGTATTGCAAAAATGCTGAGAGCTAAAATATGGTGAAATACAATTTCACAAGTTCCCTCAGTTATGTTGAATTGAAGTGTATTAATGTTTGCCTCTTCTATGAAATAAACCCAGCAGATTGTATGTGCTGGTAATGAATGAAGATTGTTACAGAGAGAGAAATAATGCACTGGCCTGATAGATTTGTGCATCAGATCTGATATGTACTCGGGCTTCAGGTTGTTAGCAAGGCAGGAGAAGCACAGAAAGACATCAGTAAATCAACAGCAGTCTTGGAACTCTAACCTGGAGAGAGACATAAGGTTACAGTTCCACCTCTGCTGTAGTTTGAAATTGGAACAGAATAGCAGGATGATCAACAAGAGAATAAGGGTCTTTTCGGGGAGATACTTTTTGGCTTTTATGGTTCTAGATATTCAAGTAAGTGACTTGAGAATTAGTGAGTTGCTTTTGTGTTTAGAATGTAACAGATTTCATGACTTTGAAATGCTTGGATTCCTAAATATTTATAACCATCTGGATACCTTCGAGTAGTGAGAAGTCAAAAGCCAAGTAGGTAATGATACAAACAGCTGGAGACTTAACTCCCACCGTGCCCCACCCCTGCCCCCATTACATGTTTGAAAAACAGTGAGTATTCTAAGATGCCAATTTCTCTTATGCACCATCTAAATTCTAGCACTTCTACAACAGATATATGTATCAATCTAAGAATTCTCTACACTATAAAATAGATTACTTAACTCAGTCATGATATCAGGTTCCTGATTAACTATAGGTTTCTCAGACACAGCAAAAGCAAGTTCCAAAATGAATAGTGTACCTCCCAACACTCAAATTCTGGAGGATAATATTAAAAGTAAAGTACTCATCTCAAATCAATGTTGTCAATTACCAATATAGTTTTCTTTAAAAATGAAACAATATTAGAGAAAATACAGAGTGTGTAAAATAACAGTGCTTTAAAAGATGTTTTTTGTTCCAGTTTCATTATTTTGACTTTGAAGTAAAAAGTTTACTTCGCCATAGACAGACAACTTTTCACCCTAATATATATTTATAACACGTAAATGTCTCAGCCCACAAAAGAGATATTCAGCTAGTGTGGTATGGCATCCGGACCTTGCACACATGGAACACGTCTCTTATCTTTCTCATGGGGTCTTGGGTTTCTTCTCAAAATCGTACTTAAGGCTGCTCCAGCCAATTGAAAGAAGCAGACAGTGAAGTTGAAACCTGTTCATCCCACATCTAATCAAATATACTTGGTGCACAAGAGCATGAGTTAAACTGATTCATTCTTAAAACAGCCAATCACTGTCACTGAACCAAGGCAGTGCAGAACCTAAGCCAAGTGAGGAAGAAGTCTCTGGCTCATTTTATTATTTCATGGTAATAAGATTTTAGTAGTGACATGTGGGTTGGAAGATAGTTGCAGGCTAGCAAACATTTGATAATTTTTTTTAAGAATTATAGTACAAATAATGTTTGCTTTCTATGAATTTATAGGCAATGTAGAATAGCATTAAATATGAAATACTTTTTATTTTTTTAAATTTATTTTTATTTACCAGAATGGGGGGGTAGGCCAGAGGTGTGGGGGATAAGAGGATTCACCAGAGACAGAGCAGGAAGCGGGACAGGCAGATCTATTGAAACACACTGCTGAGGGGAGCAGTGGGCGAGACAGGAGAGGTCTGCTGCGCCATATGGGTCAGCTCCCTGGCCGGGGATCGAACTTCTGTTGCAGTGTCTGCCAGTTGCTTCATAGTGCTGAGACTTGAACCCCTGTGCCACCAGGGAGGCCTGGAATATTCACTCTTTTGAATAACTATTTTATTATTAAATGTACTGAAGAGTTCCTTGATGTGAACGTTTATTTGGTAACTTAAATTCCAGACAGTAATTAGCATAGGTCATTGGCAAGGAGGAAAAGTTTGGTCACAAGTGTTTTTACAATTGTCATTAGTATTTTTCATGCCAAGATAGAATTATCTTAATAGTTATTGTTCAGAAAGTATTATGAACCTGGAATCTTCTCTTTTACCTGGAGCCTGTCAGTACAGCAAACTGCCCGCTGACAGGTGACCGCATTTTACTAAGTGAACTTGGTACATTTTCCTAATTTCCAACATAGTAAAACAGAGAAATTCAATTTATAAAGGAACATACAGTTATTTAGAATATTTTCATCCCATCCTAACTCTAGTAAGAAGGTTATGTTGATTTGTTTATCTTCCCTTGAGAATATCGTGGGAATATGATTTACATCAAAAGCTTACACATGGTTTTCAAATGGAAAAATGTGGTTGTGAGTATGCAGAAAACTTCCACGTTGTTAAGCATGTTACATACAATAGAAGTGGGGTCACACATTCTATTCCTCTGTGTCAAAGATTACACCAGGAAGCAGGGGAGTCTCTGTAAGCTCTCATCTGTCAAATTGTTAGATGGCTGTTCATTTTGAAGTCTTGGGAGGGAGTAGTCACTGCTCAAAGTCCCTTTCCTTTTTCCTGAATACAGGAATTTGATCTCAGTACACGACCAAGTACAAGTCATTTTTCGCAGTTGTTTTAAGAGATATTAGGAATATCGTGTTATGGGTCTCTTTGGTGGCGCAACAGGTTAAGTGCTGTACTGTGGAGCTGTCAGCAGCTGTGGTGCTAGTTTAATATCCGGCCAGGGAGATTCCCACATGGCACAGCAGACCTCTCCTGCCTTTCCCACTGCCCCCTTCAGCAGTATACTTCGGTCGATCTGCCTGTTCTGCTCCCACTCTGTCTCTGGTGAACCCTCTCACCTCCCCATAACCGTGGCTTGCACACTAGCATCGTATGCATAAATAAATGAATCTTATATATATATATATATATATATATATATATATATATAAAGAATATACTGTTATTTATTTTATTTTCCTGAGAAAATAATATTTGATAATGATTCAGATAATTTATGATTCTACATGTGCAGCTATGCTGAATTTTGTTCAGTGTAACTTTCTTATGGTTATGACTTAGGTCATCTGTTCATTCACTCATATGTAAAGATTGAAATTGATTGGCCCATTGCTTAGTTATAGTGTTATAGAAATCAGCACTCTTACTTTAATACAGACTAAATTTTCCATAGTCTGCTACCTTTTTTTAATATATATTTTTATAGTTATTTATATCTTTTACTTTTTGTATTCCCCTTGGGTAGCCCACCACCAATTCACCTGTGATCCATCTCCATGGTCCTTTTTTTTTTAACATATTTGTTCTTACACAGATTTTGAGCCCATGTAGTGCATTTTCTTTGCACATTAATTTTGCAGAAATTATGGATTCCCAAAAAGATGAAACAAGTACAGAAACTCCTATGTTCTCTACCCTTTCATAAATGTAGCGCTCCTTGACATTCACATTTGTGCAATTGACCAACTGCATTCAAATGTCAAGTTCTGTATGCACCGGTGTGTGTATGTGTATTATGTGTGTATGATTCTTGGCAGTTTTATCACATGTGAAGTTGTTTGTAACTAAAGCAGCAACCAAGGTACAGAGCTCTTCTGTCACCTGGGCTTTGTAATGCTGTTAATGCCACACCCCAAATACAAACCTGTAGATAGGGCAAGCACTAATATATTTTCTATCTCTAGAAATTATTTCAAAAGTTTTATGTAATTCTCATGAGATCTATCCAACTTGTATTTATCAGTGTTTTAATTTTTATTAGTGTGTAGTATTCCGTGGTATGGCTAAAGTATAGTTCAACTTTTTACATATCAAAGAACATTTGGACTGTTTTCACTTTTTGATTGTTATGAAGTTGCTTTACAGAATAATATGTAATTTCTTGCATGAATAAAAATTTTCATTACTCAAGAATAAATTATTGTGAGTTAAAATTGCTGTTTTGTTAGTAAGTATATTTATATTTTAAAAGAAACTGCCAGACTATCAACGGTAGCTGTATCATTCACATGAGTAATTCAGTAATCATTGATACTTTCTTCACATACTTTTTTTTTAGCCAGTCTAATAGGTATTTAGAGAATAGCTTTGTGGTTTTAATTTACATTTCCTAAGTGGCTAATGATGGTGAACATCTTTTCGAATGCTTATATTCTCTCTTCTGTCTGTTCATTCCTTTTGCCCATTTTCTAACTTGATTGTATTTTCATTGTTTACTATTGAGACTGAAGAGTTCTTTATATATTTTACACACAAGTGCTTTGTGAGAATTGGGAACTGCAAATATTTTCTCAGTCTATTATTTGTCTTTACAGCCTGCTAGCAGACACTGTTGAACAACAATAGTTTTAATTCAGTGAGGTCAAAATTTATCAATTTCCTGTTATGGGTCATTCTTTTGGGATAAATGAAAGAACTCTTTGAAAGAACATCTTATATATATTTTTCCTATGTTTTACTTTTAATTGCACAGTTATTGGTATAACACACATAATATATACAATTTGTATGCACTATATTTTATGTGTAGGGTATACATTATATTCTATATATTAAATATATGTTCTGTAATGAGATGTATTTATATTCTATATATCAGATATGATTATGGAATATATATGTATATATGTGGTATAGAATATGTGTGGTCTTGTCTAGAATATCCAATATTATGTTAAGTAAGTCATGAGAGTAAACATCCTTGCCTTATTCCTGATCTTTGAGTGAAACCATTTAGTCTTAAAGCATTAAGTATAGTATTTTCTGTTCAGTGTTTGTAGATGTGGTTTATCTAGTAGAGGGACTGTCTTCTAATCCTTGATTCCTAAGTCTTTTATATTGAATAGATTTTGGAATTTGTCAAATACTTTTCCTGCACCCATTTTTCATCATGATGGTTTCTATGCTCTGTTTAGTTTGTTTGTTTGACCTCTGAGTATTGAGAGAAGCTTGAATATCTTAAATTTCACTTGATTTTTAAAAATAATTCTTTTTTATACATTGCTGCACTCAATTTTATGTTTTATTGATGGACTTTACATCTGTGTTCATGGGACATAGTAATCTGTAGGTTTCTTGATTTGTATTTCTTTTCATTTTGGTATCAGGACAATATCAGCATTATAAAATATGTTGGGAGGTATTGAAGTGGTTGCGTAAAATTGGTGTTAACATTTTTCTTTAAATGTGTGCTAAATTCCTTAGTGAAGTCATCTTGACTTGACAGTTTTTTGTTGGGGAGTGGAGAAGTTGTTCACCTAATTTTCAGATATATCATAAAAATTCATGTTGGCATGAAAAGAAAGGGTTAACTTGTTTGTTTTCATTTCCTCTAAAATTAGATCTTAAAATTTATGACAGATGATGGATCAGAGGACTGTTATTCAAATATGACATTTAAATCGCATCTCAGTTTAGAGCTTGGAATGGCTCTCCTATCTTGACAAGATTGGTTATTTACAATCCGAGCTCTATCTCAGGATTCATATGTTTGGAATCATTCTATATCTCCTTGAAATATTGCATTTAGCTTCATGTTTCTTCCAATTCACTTTGAGAACTCAATTACTTAAATTGATATGGTACAGTGGAAAGAAAATGGCATTTGGATTCAAAAGACAACATTTGAATTCAGACTTTAACATATAGCAACACTATATACTTGTCACAGCTTTTAACCTCTCTGATTCTTCTATTCTTTTTTTTTTAAGATTTATTTATACATACAAGCTGGAGTACAGGCCAGAGGCAGGGCGGCGAGAGGGTTCACCAGAGACAGAGTGGGGAGCAGAACAGGCAGATCAGAAATACACTGCTGAGGGGAGCAGCGGGTGAGGCAGGAGAGGTCTGCCGCACCATGTGGGATTCTCCCCGGCTGGTGTCGAACCCGCGTCACGCGCTGCCAACAGTTCCACAGCGCAGCGCTCAAACGCTGCACCACCAGGGATGCCCGATTCTTCCATTCTTGACTGAAAGATTGAGCTGCAAAACCTTTGTACACCCTGGACCCTATGGTGTTGTTTTGAGGTTCAAGATGGGATGAGGTGAAGTAAACATACTTTATAAGTTATTATTACCATTGTTCCTAAAAAGTCTCTTTACAGTGAAGTGAGTTATCTTAAGCTAAACTCAAAGACAGTCTTGCCAACATAATGCCTATGGGTCACTGGCAGAAAGCCTGCCATAGAGTCTGATGTGGTTACTCGGTCCCATCTTCGGATTCTGGTTTGGCGTGTGCAGGCAGAGGCCAGTGTCCCGCTACCTTGACTGCCTAACCTGAGGGTCTCAGCTTTTCCTGACAGGGGTTTTCACTGGAGGTTTTCTTCTTGCTTCCCCTTGATGTTTAGTTTCTGCTCAGACTTAGCTCTGGATTTGGCCTGAGGTTGAATCTAAGATTTATGCCTTAATGTGCCACCAGCCAGACTCAAAGAGGGCCTCCCTGGTGGCGCAACGGTTGGGCGCTGCGCTGTGGAGCTGTTGGCAGTGGCTACGCGAGTTCGACGCCCGGCAGGGGAGAATCCCACCTGGCGCGGCAGACCTCTCCTGCCTCGCCCGATGCTCCCCTCAGCAGTGTATTTCTGTCCATCTGACTGTTCTGCTCCCCACTCTGTCTCTGGTGAACCCTCTTGCCGCCTCACGCCTCTGGCCTGTACCCCAACTTTTATGTATAAATAAAAAATAAATCTTAAAAAAAAAAAAAAGGCTCAAAGAGGGGCAGATCAAAAGGAGGGAAGAAGGGTGAATGCTACTCTCCTGGAATCCATTTGAAAGATCTCAGCCTGTGAGCTGACTTGTTTCAGGAAAATATTAGTATAATAGCAGAATGGAAGCCAGAATGGAAGTCGAAGATCAAAGTCACTCTCTGGGGAGTCTTAGGCTAGACATATTCCCCTTGGCAAATGTGAGTTCTTTATGGAAATACAGCCTCTCACTGATGAAACAAAAATATTTTATTGGTACATGACTCTAGAGTCAGAATCAAATTTTTAGTGGCTGCATTTTTTAAAAAGATTTATTTATGCATACAAGAGCTGGGGTGTAGGCCAGAGGTGTGTCGGGCTGAGAGGATTCACCAGAGACAGAGCAGGGAGCAGAACAGGCAGATCTACTGAAGTATACTGCTGAGCGGAGCAGTGAGTGAGGCAGGAGAGGTCTGTTGTGCCATGTGGGAAGCTCCCTGGCCCTGACTGGGGATCTGCCGATAGCTTCATAGTGCTGAAACTTAGCCAGTTGCGCCTCCTGGAAGGCCCAGTGGCAGCATTCTCATTCTGTAGTCGTGATTTTGTGAGGGAAGCATATCCTGCTTATTTCCTTCCTTCCTTCCTTCCTTCCTTCCTTCCTTCCTTCCTTCCTTCCTTCCTTCCTTCCTTCCTTCCTTCC
>PVIJ01024250.1:0-12662 GCA_004024925.1 Scalopus aquaticus
TTTAGTAGATCTGCCTGTTCTGCTCCCCACTCTGTCTCTGGTGAATCCTCTCACCCCCCACCCCCACACCTCTGGCCTACACCCTAGCTCTTGTATGCATAAATAAATAAATCTTTAAAAAAAAGAAATATAATAAGTGATGCCAAAATTAATAGATGCATTGGGAGATTAGTCAATACCAGATCATCTATAGGCTTGCAGACAGTTTTAAAGACTTTGATTTAATTATTTGGATTTCAATTTTAAAAATGATTTAAAGCATTTTTGAACAGCTTATTCTTTTTAAATTTAGTTTGTATTTTTGAATGACTACATTGATAACTATAAAATAGCCTGGGTGAGTGCACAAAGGTTGCTGAAACAATGGAAGACTGAACTAGAGAGAGAGTGTGGAGTGTAGAAGTACAGGGTAGGATTCTGTGTAATTTGAGATTGAGCATCATGATTGACAGAGTTCAGGAGGAATGTGAGCATCAAAAAGACAAAGGAGGCCTCCGAAATTTTTATTTGAAATGCCATGGATAATTCTACATAATGTGACTATCTGTGTAATCATTTCTTACATAACACTATGTTAATTGTTTTACCATTATTATAATGGCCATCCTCATAGGCTGAAAATTTGTCACATTTTAATAAACATACGTTTACTGAGTATCCAGTGTGAGAAACTATGTTAGGTTCAGAAATGATTGAGACACATCTCTTGTCCTTCAGCAGACTGAAATGCTAGTGTGAGAGAAAAACATATAAAAATGTTTTCAAATTAGTGTAGGAAGTGATAGGACACAGGTAAAACATTATGATAAATAAGCAAGAATACAGTATGTGAATCTCATCTGACCTCATGGAGAATGTAAGAGTAATTTGAAAGTTGGACACGAATTTCTTACGTAAAATCTAGATAGTCAGGTAAAAAATATACAGGTAAAATTACCTGCATTTACCAGCCACATGACTCAGAACACAGTCTCTCAA
Source organism: Scalopus aquaticus (assembly GCA_004024925.1). Classification (NCBI taxonomy): domain Eukaryota; kingdom Metazoa; phylum Chordata; class Mammalia; order Eulipotyphla; family Talpidae; genus Scalopus; species Scalopus aquaticus. The sequence goes on from PVIJ01024250.1 coordinate 979, forward strand.
AAAAATTAATCTATTTGAAAAAAATTTACAGTTCATAATAAAATAAATGGCAGATATCTAATCTATCAGTTTTGATTAAACAAATAGCAGATTCTATTTTTAGAAATGACAACATGAAAAAGTTGAGAAAATCTACTCTGCAGAAAAGAAATATATGACTGGACCAAATTATGGTGAACAATGATCTCAGGACACAGGGAAAGGACTTGAGAATGTGGACAACTACATGAAAAATGCAGTTGATTCCTTTTACTCATGATAGATAGGTTTGAGACATTTGTTGTGAACAATGAATTCATGAATGCTGAATTATTGCCCTTAGAGTAACTGCAGGGTTAGCTTCCAATACCCTCTGGTCACAACTTTCATCAGCCAATCAATACATATACTTGCTTTATGTGTATTTCTGTTTAAAGATACCTTATTTAATATATACTATTGATTCATTAACATTGAACTCATGACCAACAGCACTATAACTTATGCCTGAAAAAGTTTGTTTAAATATGTACTTTCTCAGTAAGATGCAGCATCATCTTGTGCTTAGGAAAAATAGACAGCACTTTGACATTATGCTTGGTGGGCATTTACAGAAGCAAAATCAACAGAAAGGACAAAAATGCAACTAACATGGCACTAAATAGCCAGAGAAAAGAACACTGTTTATCATATAAGAGCCAACATGAAGGCAGAGTACTGCCTTATTCCATTCTTCAATGGGAATATGTGTCGTTAAAATTTTTCATTATTCTGCACTTATCTGTGAATGAGTGCTGAAGTCCATGTGTATTGATTTTGACATTACAAATTAATTTTAATGAGAGAGCAAACTTGCAAGTATGGATTCAATGAGTAGAAACTGAAGATTCATAAAAACTTGCTAGTGTGTTACTTGAGAACTGTGAGTTTGTGGACTTCTTACCTGAAGGAGCTCTTATTTCCCTCACTAGGGATGACAAAATCCACAGCTTTATCTGCTGGAAGTATTGAATTTAAGGGCAGATGAGAGAGCACCTAGAAATTTAACAGAGCGTTTGAAAGTGAAAGAAACTTACAAGCAGTGATATTAACCAGCCACACAAACCTTGCTTTCTGCAAGATACTCATACACATCGGAGTCCTAGGGAGTCCAGTTAAAATGGAAATTCAGAGAAAAGTTGGAAATGTGAGGTTTCTCTGAATGCAAGCCTCAAGCCACACATGACTCAAGCAACAGAAGGTGAACATCTTACTGCCTGTAGGTATTTGAGCATAATCTCTACCTAAATTATTTTTTTTCTAAAGATTTATTCATGCATACAAGCTGGGGTACAGGCCAGAAATGTGGGGCGACGAGAGGGTTCACCAGAGACAGAGTGGGGAGCAGAACAGGCAGGTTGAGGGAGATACACTGCTGAGGAGAGCAGCGGGCGAGGCAGGAGAGGTCTGCTGCACCATGTGGGAATCTCCCCGGCCGGGCGTCGAACTCGCATCACCGCTGCCGACAGCTCCACAGCACAGCGCCCAACCACTGCGCCACCAGGGAGGCCCTAAATTATTATTTTAAGACAAAACAAAAGTCCTACTCTAGTGAATCAGGAACCAAAGTAGGATTAGTATAAAAGAAATTCATAATATACCAACTGAGTTTCAAAATAAAAAAATCTTGAAAGCAGAAAGAAAAAAAAAATGACATCACAGGATGAAATAATATAATTAATGGTAATCTTCTTATCAAAATATATTGATGTGAAATGAAATGTAATGGCATATTGAAGGTGATGACAATAAAAGTCAGTCAATAACTCTACATGCAGCAAATTGAAAGCAAAATAAAGACATAGTTACTTAAATAATAACTGGGAGACTATTGCTGGCAGACTCATGGCAATACAATAACAGAAATGCAAAATGTCAGTCATTTAGGCTGAAGGAAAATGACAACAGATAGTAAATCTTATCCATAGGAAGCATGTAGAGCAAAGTAAACAGTGAACATTTAGATAAATGTGAAATTTTATATCATATATGTTCAATTAGATATCGATGTTATATTTTTTACTTTAATTTCTCTAAAAAGCCATATGTCTGCCTAGAGGAACATATTAAAGTATTGTCACATTTATAAAACAGTTATAATATGCATGACAATAGTTTAAAGAGGCAAGAAAATGGAGTTTACAGGTGGAAAATGACAAAGGTAAAGTTTGTATTAATGGTGAATTGTGGTAAATAAAATATGCAAATTAAAATTCTTAGAGGACCTGTTAAAATGGCCAAAACATAACAAAAATGTGATAGAAGTATTAGTGTAGTAAAAGATTTAACAAAACAGATGTCAGTAAGCAGGAATAAGGGAATGAAAGAGAAATGAGGTAAGTAGAAAATTGCTTAATGGACCTAATTCCAAACATAGACATAATTATATTAAATGTGAACAGACTGAACACTGTGATCAAGAAACAGAATTGGATAGAATATAATTTTGCATGTAGCCCACAAGAGAAATATATTAAATTTAAACATGAAAATAGATTTTGAGATTAAAACAAAAGAGAAAGATACATCATATGAAAAGTAAACATAAGAGAGCTAAAAGACTATACTAATGTCAGACCCAATAGACTTTCAGAAAGACATACAACTGAGACAAAGAGAAATATTTCATTATGACAAAAAGGTTAGAAGAGCAAGAAGATATAAAAATTGTAAAAGTAGATGCACTTAAAAAGAAAGTTTCACAATACATAAAATAATAACAGATAAAAGTGAAAAGAAAAATAGCAGTATAATTGTGATTGAATATTAAAACTTTTTCTCTTACTGATTGAGCAACCAGACAGAAATCCGGAAAGACAGAAGACCTGAAAAATATTATCATCGTATTTCAACAAGTCAACACTACAACCGTACACATTCTTTGAGAAAGAATGTAGAATATTTACCAAAACAGAATGTACGCCAGACAATTGAGTATAATTGTATGTGATATTTAAAAGCAAATATACAGTTATACTTTATGGAACATTTTTCTGATGTTGAATTTAAGAAATAGTGAAAATATATATTTTATATCTCCACAGATGCTCAAATGCCCTCATTCAATAACTGGTCAATTTAGTTGACTCTGGGACAATATATATATTTACCAAACACATGCTTGACAACATATATGCTTGACAACAAAGAACATAATAGATTTTAAAATGTTGCTCATTTTTAAGCCAAAATAATGTCATTGATTTTCTTTAACTTTCCTGCTTATTCAAGAAAGTTAAATTAAGAAATATGATTTTTTAATAGAATAACTTCACAAATGTATGCTTTACTTTTCTGGCTGTTATTTTAATGTTAGAAGATCTCACATATTGTGACTGAAAATTGTTACATGTTGTATTTTTGGGCAGGCATTCATTTTTCTTGATTTTTTAATTTAACATTATTCCATACAGAATTTTTAAATTTTATATAGTTAAATATGACAATATTTTACCTAGAAATTTGGAACTTATATTGAACATTTTGTACTCCAAGATTATTTTTAAATCTCTCCAACGTTGATTACCAAAGTTTTGTATTTTGGTTATTTATACTTAAACCTTTGGTCATTTTGAAATATATTTTTGCATGTGGTCATGTGTTCTGTTATATTAATACTACTATATTAGGAATGGATAGCTAGTTAAAAGAAATAAATTATGAAAGACTGCCTTTGACATGGAAAAATTATGTATTAAAATTTTATTTAAAATTATTCTGCCATTTTAATTGCCATATTTAATTTCTCTATACTTTCTATTGATTCATATAGATTGAATTACAATGAATGTCAACTGTTCATGTAATACATTTTTTTAAATGACTCATTGATTGGTAGAATTTGCTTTTACCTATTCAAAATAATAGAACATACTCAGTACATTTTTTATATCTATTTTAGATAAAGTTACTGTTAAATCCTCATCAGAATAATTTTTGCCCATCTGTTCATAGCCTAAGTTCTTTCAGGATTCTTTGTCAGACAAACTATTCTAGAATTAACACAGATCAATAGCTAGAGTTTTATTTTTCAAAATCTGCACTTCTCATAAGTTGTATTCTACAAAGAGTCTAGATGCTGACCTAATGTTAGCTGCACAGTTTTGAAGAACTTTTTATTTACACCTTGAATGCTATCCATCTTTCTGTCTCTGTCTCTCTGTTTCTCTCCATCTCTCCCTCTCCGTCTCTCTCTGTCTCTCCCTTTCTGTCTGTCTCCCTGTCTCTCTCTGTCTCTCTTTCTCTCTCTCACACACACGCATACACACACACACACACACACACACACACACACACAGTATTTGAGTTACTCTATTGATCTTCTCTTTTAGTTATATTATGGATAGTGGGGCTCTGTGAATCTTGCTGAGTAGCTAATGATGTTAAGGTGATGCATCACTCTGATATAAACACATTAAAATAAAGCACCACTGCTTAATACTAATGCAAACAGCACAGCACATTCAATTATGAACTAAGCAGCTTTCCCTTCTTCTCTTACACTCAGGTCCAGAGGATTACTGGAGCTGTGTTTCAAATAGTTACTCAAATTTTGCACAGCCTTCCGACAACATGTTATAGTTACCAAAAACAAGAAGTAATAATAGATTGATTCAGCAAGGACTGAATATGCCTTTAATAGCCATACAGTAGTCTTATCTGGGCTGACAAAGTGAACCCCTTTCATGTCTTTTCAATTAGAGATAATAATTGAAGGCATTAATCACACATATTTTCAGCAAAACTTTTCTCAGTTAAAGGCACCCTGCAAATGATGTGCCCAAAGCACATCCACCCATTAGGGTTGCTATGACTATGGTGAGTCTGATCTGAAAGACAGGATACAATCAGGCCTGAGACAATGAGTGGATTTTCATATTTAATGGCCTGTGTTTTCAGCTTGGCACAGCAAACTGAATAGCAGTAACCCAAAGATGACCTTCCTTTTTTTCTTCTTTGATTTGTCCCCAGGAATAGATAAGGCATTGGGATTCTGGGAGTAACCAAAAAATAAGAATTCCCTTAGTGTAAATGAAAACACCAAGTACAAGTGCCTCCCTAGTGGCACAACATGTTAAATCTCAGAACTATGAAGCTATCTGCAGCCACTGCAACACGAGTTCGATCCCTAGCCAAGGAACTTCCTATATGCAGCTCTCCTGCCTCGCCTGCCACTTTCAGTAGATCTGCCTGTTCTGCTCCCCACTCTGTCTCTGGTGAATCCTCTCACCACCCCACACCTCTGGCCTATATCCCAGTTCTTGTATGCATAAATAAATAAATAAATCTTAAAAAGAAAAAGAAAACACCAAGTATGAGTACCCCAGGAAACTTTTGTTTTGTTACTAATAAGGGAGAATCCTCTTGACACTAAAATAATGTTGATTTAAATGTCTTTCTGAAAACAGAAATTTAAAAATCACAACAACCAGGAGTCATAGGATCCAGAAATTCACTTATCATTAAATATCCTTAGTCATATGCCTATTCTTATAAGGTTTCCAGTTTGCCATGTATAGAAGCATTTGAATGAGATTACCTAAAATAAACTAGGTATAAAATTAAATTGCTTCCATTTCAGAGGCTGAATATGGAATACAAATCACAATTAATAAGCTGAATGGTTCTCTTTTCTCTGAGGTAGGAATGAGACAATGTGCTCAAAATGCTTAACCAAAGACCTGCTTCAATACATGCTGGCTGTGTTTTCTGGTATTTCTTTTTTCTCATGTCTTTACAGATTATGATAATTCTTTTAACTTTAGAAATTCTGACATACTTATTCCTTAGATGTTGCCTAAAAGAGGTTTTCTTGAAATATTAAATATCAATTATTAATACTTATGAGTCAAATTCCATAGGTGTTATTCTAGTTACATAATGCTGGTTAAATTATCATATATTGAATGACATAATTAAAAATGTGAAAAACAAACAAAAACCAAACAAATTTTGATAACATAGTAACACTTTCTTTTTCAAGTAAAAAGGAGTTCAAAATGCTGTATTAAAACTGTCATTACATAAAACAGTTCAATAATGTTATAAGGGTTGCCCAAAATTTGTAAATTACCAAGAGTAGTTAAGAGATGGTGTAAGTTATGCAATCAGAGAAAATACATGAATTAAGGAATATGAGCTCTTTTTATTCCACATGTTTATATCAAAGCAATTAATTCATTTAGCATTCCCTGGTCACACAGTAAGATTATATTCCTTCTTTGTTTTCCCACTTCAGCATCAATTACAGCTTTGTATTGTTCAGTAGCCTATTAGAATTGGCTGAAGAGATAGCTTTTTATAATATATAATATGTGTGCATATATTAATATATAAACATGCCTATCTATATTTCTTTACCAAAGGAAATAATCTTCAAAATGATAGTAAAATAAAATGGTTCATAGCATATCTTACAGCATCTGTTACAAGACAAGCTAAAATAACATCATTTCAACATTATTTCTTAAAACTGAAAGAAAAGCCCTATATGGATAAAGGGAGGAACTGATAAAATGAAAATAGAAAGAAAAATAAAAGAATAAATATAAATTAACAGTGATAAATGAAGGTACAAAATAACAATAGTATTTTTGTGATTTTTAAAACTTGTTAGAACGATAAATCAAAATATAAGAAAGAGTAAATGGAGTTAGATGTTCTAAATTTCTAGTAATAGAATAAAATTAACAATCAGTGTTAAACTATAATAACAAATAGAAGTCAAATGTTTTAACTTCTAAAATAATAGTAAAATTATGTATATACACATATATATATAGCAAGTTAGCAAAGGGACTGCCATTTAATAAATTGTAAATTATTTTTAAAAACTGAAGGCAGACAGGAAAAGAAAACAATATAAAGTGGAAAGGTCCGCAAAAAATAGTAATATGAGAGATAAAAAAAAACCACACTTATGTATGTCTTTAAAAAATAATGGAACACTAAAAGCATAAAAGTAAAAATAATGGATGTTTAAGACAGGAAATAAGAATGGTAGAGTGTAATTAATTTTTTTAAGGAAAGTAGTTGATATCAACATTAGTCACAAGAATCCTATATTCCTCTTTTTATGGACTGAATAGATTTGAATAGAGTAGTTGACTTCATAAATCTACATGAATTATGAAGGGTTTACAGAGCAAAAATAGTATCCTAAGTAATTAGGTAGATCATTTATATTAATATATGATTTTTATTTTGAAGATTATTAATTTAAATAATTAAAAATACATATACTATTATTGATGAATAGTAAATATATTTACTTTTCAATTAACAGTTAAATAAATTAGAAATAATAAACTACAATTACATAAATTACTGAACATTTATTTGCCACTTAAATTCACTATTAAGGTGGTGATATTATAAAACTGTGTTTTGTAAAGTTGATGTAGAGCTCTCTCTCTGAATCATTTGAGAACTAAAATGATTCTCCTGGGCCTCCCTGGTGGTGCAGCGGTTAAGCGCTGCGCTGTGGAGCTGTCGGCAGCAGCGATGTGAGTTCGACGCCTGGCCGGGGAGATTCCCACATGGCGCAGCAGACCTCTCCTGCCTCACCTGCTGCTCCCCTCAGCAGTGTATTTCCGCCTCTCCGCCTGTTCTGCTCCCCACTCTGTCACTGGTGAAGCCTCTCGCCACTCCACACCTCTGGCCTGTACCCCAGCTGTATTTATAAATAAATAAAAATAAATAAATAAAATGAGTCTCCTGAAAACATATTTGAATACTAGCTAAAATACTGATTTAACTCTCAGTTGGGGCTTCTCAATCAGGACATGAGTAATATTTTGAGCTGGATCATTCTTTATCATGGGGGCATCACCTTTATATTTTAGGGTATTTAGCAGGGTGCCTGACCAATACTATGGACAGCCTCCACTGCACCTGATGATTTATAATCCGTTTCTACAACTCTGAGGATCATTATGACTTTTATTATAAAGGCTAGCTGAATTATCTCATTGTTAATTCTCAAGAAACATCATACATCTTTATGAAAATATGTTAAAAGATACCTATGTAAGCTTTATTTATAAATAATTCTTGTTTTGAAAATATGTGTGATGAAGAGTAGGAAGAAATAAAAAATATCAAATTCATAACCTATACATAGAAAACATTTTGCAGAAAACAATGGGAGTCTTGAAATATATTTCTACTCAGAAAAGTCCTGAGACTTTTTTGTTTCTATTTTTTTGCAAAGATCAGTTATAACAGAATAGTGCAAAATTTGACCTTTATTTGGAAGAATTCTGTCACAGACCGTCATTGATTACATGAGAAATTACAAACATTTTGTATTAAATGAGAACGTTATCAACGTTTACAGTGACTGCACATCTGCAGTGTGAGAATCCAGTCAAACCTATATGACCTTGTTGTCTGAGTTGGAAATAATCTTTCTCTTTCACCGAAAGCAAGAACAAAGGATCTGACTTACAGAAGTGGGTTTCTTTGCTCAAATCACCTCTTACTTCTGCCAGTGATAATTTCTTTTTAAATGAAATGTAGTTGAATAGTATGCATGCCTTTTGTATACACTTTCTTCAGTTATCATTTAAAAATATATATTGACTGATTATTAAAGGGCGAGTGCTGTGTTGGTTTAATACAAATTTTGAATAAAATGTAAATGTCTGATATTTAATGGAAGACACAGGCAAGTAAATAATTTGTGCTACCTGATAAAATACTTAAAAGTGTAACGAAGTATTCCAGGATTAACGTTATCTGGTATTCTATTTTTTAACAAAATGAGTTATGATAAGATTAAAAATCCTATCATAAAAATCCTATCAGTTTTTCAAACTAAAGAGTGTATACATCTAGGATTATTTGGATATATTTCCAAAGTTTTTCAAGAAATAGATTTAAAGGATATGCAGATTCTCAATGAAGACTACCCTGTAATCAAAGGGTGTATTTCCATAATTGCCATTCTGTCATTTGTCCATCTCATTTACCAGTGAGAGAAGCAGGATGAGGCAGAGGGAGAATTTGAACTCCAGTGTGATACATGACACATCAGAGAGACCCTGAGTGCAGTCAAGAAGGTTGGACCTTTGTACCTCTGCATGGACCAGTGTTTGGGATTGAGTTGCCCCCGAACAAGGATGTAACTGTGGGGAAGCTGTTTACTTTGATATGGAAAATTCCCTGAGAGACTTATTTGTGAGTTGCCTGCGACCATCGGTTCTGTCAGGTAACAAATTGAGGGCTTTGGTCTTGAAATTGGATTGGGACAAATCTGAGACATCCAGTAGAATCTCTTTTGTATTACAACTTCATCTCATCTGGGAATGACTCCATTTTTGTTGGTGTTGTTTCTGAACAGCTTTTAAGAGGAAAATTAAGGAAATAAAAATGTCCCCATCACCAGCTGATTTCATGGCTGCATTTGTTAATTCATTACTTGTTTCCTATACTGTTTGTTTTAGATTTCTTCCACTACTAGCTAAAATCGCTGCTGACCTATGTGATTTATCTGTTGAGGTGACCCAGATTTGCATGCCTTAGAGTTTTGAGCATTTTGATCTCCATGTTCTTAGATCATTGATGTTATACCTGCTCACTCTACCAAAATTGGACTGGGGAAGTCAAATAGTTGACCCAAGGGATTAATTGGGTGGTAAATGTGGTATTATCTATCTTTCCAGCCTCTGTTATATCAGAGCAAAACTATTTACTTCTGATGGTCAAGATCAATTATCTTTGTTACCATAGTACTTCTTTGCACAAAGAATCCAAAATGACCACAGGGCAGCAATACATTAACATCAGTCAGACTTGTACATTCAGCCTCTGAAAACTTCAGCATCTACAAATGCAGAGACTAGAGTTCAGAGTCAGGAATTACCAATAACCCAATGATTCACTGGGAATGAGACTATTAAGGGCAATACCTATGGTTGCTATTTGGTTCCAGATATGTCTATTCTACCTTCTGAGGATGAAGCACCATAAAAAGTGGCAACTCCCATAACTCTACCTGCATTCATCATTTATCAGATGTGTATATTACAGATTTTTAAGCTTTCTTTCCCCAGATCCTAACCAATCAGTAAAACTATTACTATTTCTATATGAAATAACCTTGTAACTATTTAATGTCTTACCTCTCAAAGCCTAAATGATAACTCTTTAGTGCAATCCCTTCCAGAGTAACCCAACCCTAGGTTATTATTGTTGAATATTCTAGAAATTGTGGTCTAACAGCATGCCAGTGGCTGTGATCCTCTACCTTGCATCAATGATAGGACCTTACTTCTAGCTTGTTGGTAATTAAGTTCCAAAATTTCATTTTAGACTATGTTTCCTAGAAACAAGTTTTCGACCAATCTCTTAAGGCTGACTTCCATGGGAAATACGCTTTTGGACATACAAGGTGTATTTAGTAATATTCTCAGCAACAACATTAGTAAGATAGTAGTGTATTAGGACGAGGAAGTTTAATTGTAATGCAGCTGTAACAGAAGACTTAAACAATTCAGTGAGTTCCTTCACAAATGTCCCTAATTTAGTCACTAACCAATTATTTTATATATATATATATATATAGTTATTTATGTATTTTACATTTTATATTCCCCTTGGGTAGCCCACCACCAATTCACCCGTGATCAATCTCCATGTTCCCTTGTGTTCTTTTCTATTCCATTTTGTGTGCTTTTCCTTACCTCCCTCCACCTCCCCTCACCCCCCACCCGCTGATTGTCTCTCTCCTATTTGGTTTCCTTATAGTCCTGTTATAAGTGAAACCATTCGATATTTTTCTCTTTCTTTCTGGCTTATTTCACTGAGTATGATCCCCTCTAATTGCATCCATGTCACTGCAAGTTGCATGTGTTTATCTTCTTTCCATGCTGAATAGTATTCCATTGTGTATATGTACCACATCTTCTTGATCCAATCATCTATTTTTGGACATCTGGGTTGCTTCCATACCTTTGCTATTGTGAACAGTACTGCAATGTACATACAGGTGCATGTATCCTTTCGGATTAGTGTTTTTGTATCCTTTGGGTAAATTCCCAAAAGCGGGATTGCTGGGTCGTATGGAAGCTCCATATTTAGCAGTCTGAGGAATCGCCATACAGCTTTCCATAGTGGTTGGACCAGTTCACATTCCCACCAGCAGTGTAGAAGAGTTCCTTTTTCTCCACATCCTTTCCAGCATTTGTTATTGCCTGTATTTTTAATGTGTGCCATCCTCACAGGTGTGAGGAGGTATCTCATAGTGGTTTTGATTTGCATTTCCTTGATTTTAAGTGATGTTGAGCATTTTTTCATGTATCTGTTGGCCATTTGCTTTTCTTCTTTGGAGAAGTACCTTTTGAGCTCTTCTGCCCATTTTTTGATTGGGTTATTGGCTTTGTTTTTGTTGAGTTGTGTGAGTTCCTTATAAATTTTTGTTATCAGTCCTTTATCAGATGTATTGTGTGCAAAGATCTTAACCAGGTGGTAGGGTGTCTGTTAGTTTTGGTTAATGTCTCTTTTGCTGTACAGAAGCTTTTTATTTTGATGTAATCCCATCTGTTTATCTTGTCTTTCACTTCCTTTGCTTTGAGGGATGAGTCTTTCAAGATTTTGCTGAGATGTATGTCGTGTAGAGTTTTGCCTATATTTTCTTCTATACATTTTATGGTTTCAGGTCTTAC
>PVIJ01024251.1:0-12661 GCA_004024925.1 Scalopus aquaticus
GGTACATATACACAATGGAATACTATTCAGCATGGAAAGAAGATAAACACATGCAATTTGCAGCGACATGGATGGAATTAGAGGGGATCATACTCAGTGAAATAAGCCAGAAAGAAAGAGAAAAATATCGAATGGTTTCACTTTTAACAGGACTATAGGGAGGCCAGGTGGGAGAGAGACAATCAGTGGGGGGGGGGAAGGGGGGAGGAGGAAGCCGGAGGGAGGGAAGGGAAAGGGCACAAAATGGAATAGAAAAGAACACAAGGGACCATGGAGATGGATCACGGGTGAATTGGTGGTGGGCTACCCAAGGGGAATACAAAATGTAAAAGACATAAATAACAATAAAAATATATATTTATAAAAAAAAAAAGAGACCATCAGACAATGCAAATGTCCCCCATACACACACACACGGTACACAGCATACATGGGCTGTGTTCATACACATCCATGGACCTGGATTTCTTATGGAGAGGCATGCATGAACTTCATCATTCTTCTTCACCAAAGTTACAGGCTTTTGCAGATGGCCTTTGTCAATTCAGGACATGCCCTTGCTCTCCTCTTCCAATAGCTTGGCACAGCCCCTGGTAATTTTAAAAACGATGTTTCTATTTAATGAATTTATCTACCATCTATGACCGCCCAGATGTTCATGCCCATTTCCATCCCAGGTCGGAGAGAAAGTAAACTGTGCCTGCCTGAATCAGCAATTTCATCACCAGAGAAGCCCAACTTTGCTTCTAGACCGAATGTAAATATTGTCCCGTGAAAGGAGCAATTTTAGTTATATCTGACTAAGATTTCCATTATGTGCAAGGCACTGTGCTAAGCTCTAGTTATTGAAGTGAATCCTATTAGTTACCCTTGAATATGTATAAACCGAACATCAGGAGAAAGAGGAACCAGAGAGAGATGGGGAGAAATGTACCAAAGAGGGAATAGACACTTTGTCTTATATTCATTCTGGGTTCAGGAGAGAGGCTCGGGATAGACATATAAATGGGGGGTCTGCAGCATACGGATCATGTAAAAGCCACGGAACTAGGTAAGGTTACCCAGGAGGATGGGCAGGAAAGAGAGGAGATATCTAAGAATTAATTCCTAGGGCTTTCCAATCGAAGAGCCTGTACAAAGTGAATTCAGAAAAGAAAACGGAAAAGGAACAGCTGGTAAAGTAGGAGGAAAATTGGAAGACTGGTGTCTGGAAGCAATTGAAGAAAGTATTTTAAGAAGGAAGTGATGAAATAATTTAAATTGCTGCTGCTGGGTCAAATAAGAATGGAGAACTGACCACTGAATTTGTCAGCACAGAAATCATTGCAAACCCGATAAATGTGGTTTCGCTATCCCTGTAAGGACAGAAGCCTGACCAGAGTGTGTGTGACAGAATAGGAGGTGAGGAAATAGAAATAGTACAGACAATTCTTTTAAGTTTTACTATGAATGGCTAGCAGACAAATAGTAAATAAATGATAGTAGAAAAGGTAGGGCCAAGGATTTTTTATTTTAACATGAGAATGAAATGTGCAAATGGGAACGGTCCAATAGGGAAAATGTGACAATGTGAATGAGAGAGCAGATAATTGCTGGAGGAAAGGGGACCAGTGCAGTGCCCAGCCTGAGACTGTCCGCTCAACATGGAAGAGGAGAGGCAGAATATGAGGGCCTGGATACTAGAGGTTGGTATTTTGATAGTGGAAGGATAGGATTGTTTTCTGATATCTTCTATTTTCTCAGGTAGGTAGGATGATATAGTTGGCTGAACATGAGAAGCAATAAGTGAAGCCTGAGAAGAAAGGCATATGACAGAGTTAACACAAGAAATAGGAAAGCAACTTGTGCTCAGGAGAGAATATAGGATTGCTGAGCAGCAGAATGGTCTGAGCTTAAAGGTCATGAATGAATGAATGAATTTTTAAAAACATTTTAAAAGGACAGGTTCATGAGGAAAAAGAGAAAGAAAAGAGATGCCTGTATAGTGGGCAGGAGCACTGCCAACAGTGGTGAATGTGAAGGGAGAGTAAACGTGAAGCAGCCATGTGTTTTTCTCCAGCCACATTAAGCAGGTATGGAATAAGTAAAAGTTAGATTTGATCAGTGTTGGGGTTTTGCTAGCACCATAGTTTGGGAGGGAAGAAAGTCAAAATGGTTGTATTCATACCCATTGCTGTTCAATGAATGATTTCAATACTTGGTGGCTTAAACCAGTAGACATTTATTATCTCATCATTTCTGTGAGATGGAACTTAAAATTTAAAAGCAGGTCAAAATAGCAGTTCCAGCGTGGGCTCTATCATGTAGCTAGCCTGGCTACAGTTATCTGAAAGCTTGACTGGGGCTGAAAGATCTCCTTCCAGGAGGCTCCTGGAAGCCAGGCTCAGCAAAAAAACAGGCTCAGCTTCTCTCCGTGCGAGCCTCCCCACGGTTTACTGAAGTGTCCTCACAACGTGACATGTTGTCTCAAACAGCTGGCAACCCAAGTGGGAGAACGAAGCAGAAGCTATTTTTTTTATGTAGTAGACTCAGGTCATATTATATATATATTACTTTTGTCACATCCTATTCATTAGACTAGGGCAGCCCACATTCAAGCAGAGGGAAAGTGGATGCCATCTTTTGGAGGGAGGAGTGTTGTTGCTCTAAATATTTTCATCCCCAAATTAATGTCTCTAAACCCCACCTTACCCCCTGCCATTTGGCAGGATTTGGAGATGGGACCTCCCAGGACATTATTAAGGTTAAATGAGGTCACGAAGGTGGGGGCCTGATTCAGGATTAGTGTTTTTATAAGAAGAGACAGACAGGGGCCTCCCTGGTGGCACAAGGGGTTAAGTCTCAGAACTATAAAGCTATCTGCAGCCACTGCAGATTGAGTTTGATCCCGGCCAGGGAGCTTCCCACATGGCACAGCAGACCTCTCCTGTCTCGCCCGCTGCTTCCCTCAGCAGTGTATTTCAGTAGATCTGCCTGTTCTGCTCCCCACTCTGTCTCTGGTGAATCCTCTCATGCCCCCCCACACCTCTGGCTTACACCCCAGCTCTTGTATGCATAAATAAATCTTAAAAAAAAAAAAAAGAAGACTCACACAGAGCTCTGTCACTGGCTCTCTCCTCTCATGATCTGAGGACAAGTCTTGGAAGAACACAGCGAGGAGTTGAGAGTCCTTACAGGAAAATTATTTGGTCAGACCATGCTCTTAGACTTCTAGCCTCCAGATGGCAAGGAAATTAACTTCTGTTTGACATTTTGTTAAGGTGGCTCAAGAAGACTAACATAATAGTCGATGAATTTATAATGATATTTTAATGCCATTACAAGGGCCAGGGCGACATGCAAGTGTGTTTACTGTGCTGGACCACAGGCTCTAAGCTGAGATGGAAGGGAAGTGATGGTCCACGGGATGAATGAATGGATACATGACTCACTGAATAGAAGAATGGTCCCTGAGGTGGGTGGAAGGATGTAAGCATATAAAGCAAATTGAAAAGATGAGATAGCAATCAGAACAATTGCCTGAATGGAGATTTTTTTTTAGATCGGTGACAAGATCTAGGATAAGATGATGGTAATAGGTAACTAAGTTGATAGAGATAAAAAAGACCACTAGTGGCAATAAGGTTAATAAACAGGCAGCATGTTAGAGAGATGATCTAAAAGACACTGAAGGAACCAGGAAAGATGCAGAGTGTGGTGATGGAGAACAAGGCATGAGCCAGGTGTAAGGTCTTTGATGAATGGGAAAGAGATGGGGAAGCCAGTAGGCGATGGTCACAGGGGGCAGAGCCTGACGACAGGTGGAACACAAAGAGATCTTCGAGTTCTAGTCTGTGAGACTGGGAGGAGGGCAGTAGTGTTAGTACTAAGAAGCCATAGGCACAACCAAGTTAGGAGGGCATAAAGCCTGAGGAAGCCTGCTAGAGAGAAGAGGAAGAGGACGAGGAGAACCAGAGGATCTGAGCATACACCCCCTCACACTCACACCCACAGGGAGATGATACTAGTATATGTCTCACAGAGTTGTTAAAAGGACTAACTAAACTCCTACTTGGTGCTTAGTGCCTGTGCGGGGTGTTTTCTGACATAAGTTCTCTGACAGCAACTGAGTGTCCAACAATTCAACAAAGTTCTGACATTATCTACCAGGAATCAGCTTCAGATCCCACAAGTTAAAGAGTTCAGACCCACAAGACTGCCCCCACTTCAAAGCCAGCCTTGAATGGGATACCCAAATACCCCACATTTCTGCCTATGTTATTAGAAATTTGGGGGTTTCCACAACTTGCCTCCTCAGGATCTATAATTTGTTAGAATGACTAACAGAACTCAGGAAGACATTTTACTTACATTTATTGGTTTATTATAAAGAATACAAATGAACAGTCAGACTAAGGTACCCAGGGTGGGTCTGGAGCGGCCCCACGCAGGAGCCTCTATCTGTGTGGAGATGAAATGGCCCTTCCTTCACAGGGACTCATTCACCACTCAGGAAGCTCTCTGAATATTGCTGTTCTTATCTTGAATAATCTCCATCCCTCTTCCCTCCCAGGAAGTTGCAGGTGGGGCTGAAAGTTCCTATCCTCTAATCTTACCTGTGGGTCTTTCTGGCGGCCAGGCTGCACTCTGAAGCTATCTAGAGGCCCCATCCCAGCAGCTCATGAACATAAAGTCCATCATGGCCAGAAAGAGTTCCTTATGAGTAATCAGAGCCACTACTATCAGTCAGGCTTTGCTCCCTCCTCTGTTTGGTGCTTCCCATTTTACCGATGAATAAAATCCACCCAACTCCCGTCGCCCACTTCATTTGCCTGCATAGGATTGCTCATCTCAGCCCCTCAGAGGGTGACCAACTTGCCCAGCTTTAAAATGGAAAGTCCCGTGTCCTAGAAACCCCCCTAGTGCTGGCAAACCGAGCCGGTGGTCACCTTGTCTATATCTCAGATCTTCACCCGGAAAATGAGGACCAGGTGCCCTTTCATGTCGCCTCCAACCCCGGCTCTTCCATCATCCCACAAATATGTACCAAGCTCTACTGCTCAGGGCAGGCATTAGGGAGTCCTCCATCAACAGAACCCGGTGTCCCTCACACCCACAGCAGTTTAGAAGGATAACACCTTGAGGAATTTTCAACTGAGACCTTAATGTGATAGGTTGACAGCAGGTGAGGAAGCCCTGGTACGGGAGCAGGAAGAGTGGTCCCCAGGACACACCCAAGGAAGGTAGGAAGGGCGAGAGAGGGAGGAAGGGTAGACCAGGCAGCCAAGGTTCAGTCCAAGAACAGTTAACACCATATATTTCCCCAGAACCGGGGTGCAATCTCCACCATCTGACGATGTTCTCCCTTCATTCCCTTCTCCAAGTCCCAAGCCCTCAAAATAGGCATTTGACAAACTCCTTCTTTGGGTTCCGAGGCCATAATGACTTCATGTATCTCTTTTATTGGCCCAGGTTTACATTTGCCGAGATTTTAAAACAGTTCCTCTCCCTGGGACATCAGTGGAAATGAGCACCACTAGAGATGATTTATACAGAGCAAGCACTTTTGTGCTCCACATTATTGAACAGCAGAAAATAAATTTTCAGTGCCTAAGAAAGGGCCTCAGAGAGAAGCAGCCAAGGACACAGAGCTATTCAAACCTCTCTCCTCTCCACTAGGCTCAGTTGGGCCTGGGTTTTTTTATTCTAATGAAGAGGCTTCTGGGAGGACAGTGAGCTCACTGAAGGCAAGAACACAGCCCTGCTGCCCCATCCCCCTACGGGCCGGAACATGGAACCCAGGCCACGTGCTTGCAGGAGCTAAGATAGCAATGACTGAATCTGAGGGACCAGGCTTGGGGGAGAGGGGGCAGGAAGGGGAGGAGGAACGGAGCCCAAGCTCCTGCAGCAGCCCTCAGGCAGCCGGGAAGTTCTAATGAAAAGCCTGCCAGACCTCTAAAGAGAGCTAAACTGCCAAGCAGGCTGTGATTGCTCATTGTTTGGTTATAATTAGCAGCATTTTCTGCAACCAGCAAAGCTGCAGCAAGCAGGAGCAGGGCTGGGGGAGGGCTGCCACTCTCAAAGCCACCAGCGCCCCCCCCCCACCTCACTTCCTGGCCTAGCCTGCCCTGCACCCACAGACACACTCTGTGGCTGGCAGACCTTCATGCCTGATGCTGGACCAACACCAAACCCCACTTTGGCCCACTCTTAGGCCAAAGAACTCCTGTGCTTGTCTGAGAGCTGGGCTGAAAAATCAGGCACACCTGGGCATGAGACCATGTTTTGTCAGCAATGCACAAGCTGTGTGACCTCAGTTACTCAACCTGAGCCTCAGTTTCCTCATCTATAAAGTGGGGGCATTAATAATAGTACTCATGTTCCATAAGGGGTGTGGTAAGATGTGAAAGGGATAACTCACTTAAGGCCCCTGGCTTCCCTGCCTAAAGGTATTTTGGTTCCTCCCAGAACTGTCTGGCTGTTTCTGACCCTTATGTATGGGTCCCTGCCAAAAGCTATTCTAGACTTGTGGCAGGCTTTTGAGACTTGCTTTGGGCCAATCCCATTTGGGTGGACTTTTACCCACGAGGAGTTGGATAACATTGGGTGCTTGACTTAGAAAATATATTCTTTGTCTTCTCTGTCTTTTCTAATTGTATTAAAGTTTCTTTCCACACACACACAAAAAAAAGGCCCCTGGCAGAGTGCCTAGTGTAGTGTTGGCACCCAGGCCATTTTGGCTGCTGTGGTGGAGGCATGGAAGGGGCTTCCATTCGGCCCCTCCCCTCTCCTTCTGACTGCTTGGCCCAAGCCCTGGGCCTGGCCCCTCTGCATAGGTACTCTTTTCTCCTTCCCTGTGGAATCAGCTCTCAGGGGAAAGTCTGCCTCTGCAATTTCGGTCTCAGTAGGAACAGTAACTGTGTGATCTCTCTTAGGAGAGCGGTCTTGAACCATTTTTACTGTGACCTCCTCCCCTGCCCCCAGACAAAAATACATCTTGCATAGTGACCCAAGACATACATAGAGAGAGGTAGATAGATGAAACAGTACTTATTCAACTCAAGTGTGATGTATTCTGCTACATTCTATTATTTTCTCTTCTCTGATTGATTGATAGATATGGTTTTGTCAATAGTCAGGGCCCATTAAACTGATCTCATGACCCAACAGTATGCTGAGAGTCCAGTGTGAAAAACCGTGCCCTAGGAGGAAGAGGCCAGTTAACTCTGATTTCATTATGGAGTAAAAGGTTCTGTTCCCTATAAACGGTATTTCTCTGGGAGCTAGTGGAAGAGAGAATTCTGAAAAGCTGGAGCCTTCTAGTCATGTCTGTGACTTAAGGTGGAACCACATCTTAATTTGTCAATCACGAGGGGTGGAATTTTGTCTAAGTTTTTTTGTGGGGGGCTACAGCACCAGGTTTTAAAAAATAGAAGTTCACTGATCCTTTGCTCCTATACCAACCTTAGCTAGGAGTCCAGCAAATCTTCCAAATGCCACTATGCCTAGGTGCCAGGGAAGCCAAGATTTATGTAGACTCAGCTGGACAGGGAATGCTCTGAGCTGGGATTGTACTTATGGTTTTTTTCCATAACAAAATCAGGGCATGTGGCCTCACAAGTACTTATGAGGACAGTAAGGATGAAATATTTAAAACTGGAACTGCCCTGGAAAGCCCCCAACTTGGGACTGCAAGGTTACCATGAGAAGTGGAGAATCTGATGCCAATGGTCAGAAGGAGAAAGAAGTCCTCTTTTCCCAAGCACCCAAGTCTTGCTTTCTCAACCGGGGAAAGGAGCTTTTGAGCTTCCAGAAATTTCTGGGCTACCAGAAACTTCTATTACCCTAAGGGTGTTCAGTGGTTAAACATATTAGTAACTTGAAGGAGGGCTGGATCCTCGCTGTAAGAGAAGTGGAGGGAGTAATGGGAAGTGGGAAGCTTGGAAGTGTTTCATGATTTCGCTTACAGCTGCTCAGCTTCCCAGCTTCTTGCTTGCTCTGCCCTGCTAACCCCTCCCCCTGCCACGTCCTCACAGTGCCCTCAGCCAACTCTGCCCTTAACAACTTGACTGTGGCCAAAGGTCGCTGTCAGTATTAAAGAATGAAGGGAGGCTGGGCTGGGTTAAACTTTCACACTGGGCTCTTTTCTGCACTGATCAGTTTCATAAGGGAGCGTGTTTTCATAGTATTGTCTATATTGTACATATACCAGTTTATTAATGTACCATTTGGAGGTTCAAATGCTGGGGTTCCTCCCTTCTACATAGGGAGGAACAAGTTTCTGAAGCTTAAGTAAGAAAACAGTCCTGTGAAAAGGTCAAAGAACAGCTTTTTCCAACCTCCTCTCTATTTTTTCTACTTCTTGCTTTGGTTACATACACTGCCCGAAGTTTTACTCCCCAGTAGGACACAGGGCCAATGGGAAGGGCCACCTCCTGTCTGAGCTTTCTGCAAACCCCTCAGAAAGGATGTTGGTTCTAACATCTCCTCAAGGGCTTGCTTTGAGCCTCAGGGGAGGAAACCAGATGAGACAAATAAAAACCACCTCTGAGAAGTCTCTCTGAGAGCTTCTTCCCACAGATTCCAAGGCAAGCAAGTGAAGAAGTGATGGGTCTCCTCCAAAGACCTCTTCCAATTGCTTTTGCCATCAAACAAGCCCAGCTCAGCCATGCCCATGAGGTTAGAATCCAGCAGACTCCAATCTCAATACCAGAAAATAAAACTTGAAGAACCTTTAATCATTTGCACTATTACTTTGTTCCAAGATCCAGTCTCACTCTTCCTAGGCCCTGCACCTTCTGAAAACAGTGTTTTTGATTAAAACCCTTGGTGGTGGCTGCTTTATGCCATCTGCCTCCTTTGCCCACTTGTTTCCTATGTCTATGTTTCTGGGAGTCTAATTGTGATTAAATTACAGGGTAATACTAATAGGAGGGTGAGAATCCAGCTAATGGCTTACTGTTCCACTAGGCAACAATTGTAGTAATCACCAAGCTAAAGGCTTCCGTGCAGTAACTGGAGATTGCTGGGGTTTCCTGGCCTACACTTCCTCCACACCCCTGTCTGAGCATGTGACTACAGTTCACAGGACAAACTGAACATATAGAGGCAAGTGAAGATGAAAATGACGTTTTTGAAAGAATAAGGGAGAAAGCAAGAAAACTCAAGAATAAGAATTTGAGTCCCAGAACAAGAGAATTGGATTCAAATTTTCAAAAAATATATTTTAGAAAACTGAAATTCAGGAATCATATAAAGAGCTAAAGTGGCTTTGGGGCCTTCATTTACTTTCTGTAGATTCAGCCTGATGGGGAGCACTTGGGAAATAAACATGAGACTCTGCAGAGCAAATCCATAAAGACATTCTAAAGAGACATAGGCGAATAGCCCTGCAGTTCTAATAATTGTGATCCCATTGGAACAGAAGGAAAACAACATTCCTGGATCTGACTTCATGGTCCTCACCGCCCAAGAGGGGAAACTAGAGTCTAACTATATACATAACTATTCCTGACACTTGGGACCTACTTCTCAATTTAGAAAATACTTCCTAGGATCTCAGCTCTGAGGACCATAGGGATTCTAATTCTCTTTCTATACATGTGGAAAGTGAGGCTCAGAGAAGTTACTTGCTCAAGGTCATGTATAGCCCAAGTCCCTGAGTTCCTTTTGCTCTTACCTTTTCCTGCAGGGAGTGCTCAGCAATGTCTCATTCTGTGCAACTTGGGATTGCAACAAAAAATGCTCTGCTCAGCTGAACAACACCAAAAGGCCACTTGTCACTGCTCCACCAACTCATACCACACCCTGGAGATGCCAGGATGCTGGGAGAGACAGCTGTCCCCTCACTGGGGCAATAGTAACATCCAGAAATGCCCCAAGGCCTCAAAGCTCACATGCTCTTTCTTTTTAGAGTCCCCTCTCTCACTGGAATCTAGTTTTGGATCCATAAGGGCTGAACCTGGGGAACAAATCCAAATGGAAGACAGTATGTCATGCTTGAAAAATGCATGTAAATGTTATATGAAGGCTCAGATTCAGATAATAAGAGCAATTTGGTTCAAGAGGTATCCTAAATAAAAAGTAAGCTGATGTGGAAATAGAAGTTTCAGCCAATCTGAACAACTACCAATTTCCACAGTGAAGTGGTAAATCAGGATTAACAAAGTTAATTGGCAAAGAATATTTAAGGTACAAAAGAACTGAGAGTAAGATTTTAGAGGAGAATTTCTTTGGAAAAGGCTGTGCTGAGTCCCACCCCACCCCCGTGAGGTGTCAAGCCTGAGAAAAGAAATGGCAAGAGGTACCACCAAGAGGTGGAGTGTGGGGAGGGCGGCTATAATAGTATAGTGACTATACTATAAGCTCCTACAAAAATGTTAGCTTTAAATATCTGTCAAGTCCAGAGAACACCAATGCTGGATCCCTACACCAGGATCAATCAAGTGGGATCTTTACTGCCTCTTCTTGTGCTGTAATTCGCTGGGGGTAAAGGCAGAACTGAGAGTGACAGGGCTGGTCTGGGGCAGTGAAGCCCTATCCAAGAGCACTGCTAGACAGGCAAAGAGATCTCAGCAGAGAGAAGCCAGAGATCTGGCTGGACTCCTAGGGGTGAGCTAAAGGAACGTGCTCACCCCAGTGGAAGGAACTGCAGACACAGGTCCCCAACTACGGACTGCTATGGGTTGAATGCTTGTGTGGTCTCAAAATTCATATGTTGAAAATCTACTCACCAATGTGACATTAGGAAGGTGGGGCGTTATAAGGTAAATAGGCCATCGGGGTGGAGCCCTGAAGAGTGGGATAACGACCTCCTGAAAAGAGACCAAAGAGCTAGCTGGCGCGCTTTCTGACTTGTAAGGACACAGTGAAACTGGTCAGCAGAGGGTCCTCACCATAACACGCCCATGAGGACACCCTGATGTCAGACTCCCAGCCTCCTAAACTGTGGAAAACAAATTTCTGTTGCTTACCCTCCAGTCTATGGCATTTTGTTATTGCAGTCTGGACTGACTAAGACAGGGGGGCTATAAGCACCTACAAAAATGTCAGCTTTAAATATCTGTCAAGTCCAGAGAACACCAATGCTGGATCCCTACACCAGGATCAATCAAGTGGGATCTTTACTGCCTCTTCTTGTGCTGTAAGCAACAGACACCAGTTGAAAAGCTGGGCGAGGAGGGATAGCAGTGTACTCAGCCTGAGCTGAAGGGGAAGGGAGAAGTCTTAATTTTATGTCATATTTGGAATTTGAATAATTATGCAAACATTTTAATCACTGAAATCTCAGCTGTATTCAGATGTAAGGTGACTACAAACTTTAAAAAAGACCATGCAAATCATGGGGACTGCCTGGATTTCCATCCAGGTCCAAGAGCTGAACCAGCCCCACTAAATTTAAAGCATTAATATGAGAGAAAACTTAAATTATCTTATGATTTCGTTCCATAAATTTTACTTAATTAATATAAAAATTGTCCAAAGAAGGTACGGATTTGTTAAATTGTTTTTTTAAAGAAAGCTAGAAACAGCTTGGACATGCTCCTCAAACTGGTTTAGACTATGGGGATGAGGTAAGTCAGTGAGAGACAGACCTCCACTGCCATGTGATGCCCTTGAGGGGGACACTGAGCAGACTTTCCCCACACAGGGAGCTGGGGGAGGCACCCAAGCTCTAGCCCAGGACCGAGGCAGCACCCCCCCACCCAGGTGAGGCAGAGATGCCAGCAGTGGCCTGAAACTGAGCCTTCGCTGCTACCCAGCCCTGTCCCCATCATGGGCTTGCTTTGCTTTTATGAGCATCTCTTCCACCAAAGAAAACTGTCTTTTTCCTCCTGAGTATCTTTTGGGTGCTAGTATTTGTGCTTTTATGGCAACAACTTACTTGGAGCCCTGCTTTAACAGTTCAAGTATTTTAATGTTTCTGCTGTCCAAGCTTTAGACACAGAAGAGCCTGTGTTGATTTGTAGCCACAGGAGCAGAATTCTAAAGGAGAGAAACTACAAAGGGTTACTTGCAATAATGTTTTCAAAACCCAAATCAGACTGAAATTTCATTACTCAGGAAAGACTGGAGATTCCCACATTCTAAGAACCCCACCAAAAGATATTAGGATTGTCCACTTACTTGCTACTAGTCTTGGTCCCACACTGGAAATCTTTCTATCCAGAGTCTGTTTATTTCTCTTCTCAGGCATAAGTCCATGTGACAACCCCATTCAGATGACACAGGATTATTAGAATGGATATTAATCCTCAGAAATATAAACATTTGCATTAAGAACTGGGCATCCTTGGGTACCGATCCTGGAAAGCTGTCTTAATAGTTGGTTGACCTTTGGCTAGAGTCTTACCCTTCCTATGCCTTAGTTTATTGTCTATAAAATGGGAAGTAACAATAGGTTTATCATAAGGGTTAAATAAAAATATTGCATGAGGGCCTCCCTGGTGGCGCAGTGGTTGAGCGCTGCGCTGTGGAGCTGTCGGCAGCGCTCGATGCGAGTTCGATGCCCAGCCGGGGAGAATCCCACATGGTGCGGCAGACCTCTCCTGCCTCGCCCGCTGCTCCCCTCAGCAGTGTATTTCTGATCTGCCTGTTCTGCTCCCCACTCTGTCTCTGGTGAACCCTCTCGCCGCCCCACGCCTCTGGCCTGTACCCCAGCTTGTATGTATAAATAAATAAA
>PVIJ01024252.1:0-12662 GCA_004024925.1 Scalopus aquaticus
TGCCTGGTTGACTGGCCCAAGGATGGCAGGGCCTCTGAAACTATGGACAGAGCAGTTTTCAAAATGGGTAGCAGGGCTTGAAAGAAATAGAACCCCAATCTGACTATGGAAGCTTAATTACACTTTATAAGCAAACACATCTACACCTACATCATCACAAATTGGAGAAAATCTCCCATCTGCAGCTATTCTTCATTTACTCATTGGCTTTGCAACAAGGCTCATTAGTGTAATGGAGATGCCTTGAGGCAGGCTTCTATAGCTTCGGAGCACAGGCAGACATCCCTGAGCTCTGGAAAGTACCTGGACAGGCCCTAAAAGCATGAGGGAAAGCTTTGGAGAAGGCAATTGAGAAACCTCCCGGCGAGACATTGTCTGCGGATCACTGGCCTGATATCACATAAAGGCCCCATCTGAGCCATTACAGCCTATTGTGTCAATGTGTTTTCTGGGAGGCTGCCATCCATAGATCACAGTCGGCAGCGGAGGTAATGCCTCCACGGGAACTGTTACTATTTCCCATCGGTGAATTCTATTAAAGGTCCATGGGTTACTGCCACTGGAGTTCATATTAACTCGGTCAAAGGGATGGTGATTGATTCTGTGGAATTTTGTGAATACACACAAAATACATTTCATACTGTCATCTGGGTTTTGTATTGCACTTCCGTGATCCCTGCTACATGGTAAATCCAATATCATCTACTTGAATTGCTACAGAGAAAAAAACAAATTTCCCATGCCATTTTAAAGTTGAAATACCTGCCTATTTCCTTTTTTCTTCAGACAAAAGATTTAGACCTAACGATAAGCCATTGACTTCTCTTCTGACTTAACAACTTGATCTGATGGGAAGGGCATTTATTGAATGTCCACTGTGTATCAGGAAATAGCAGTGGGAACTATAGGATGATACCAAAGAATTAATCCAGTCGGTTTGTGCCCCCAGGGAATTTGCACTATACATATATGTACTCATAAAATGATTAAAGAACATAATTATAAAACAAGTAATAGGAAGTACCAAATTAATGTACACTGTGTCACATACATAGTTCAATAACCACATTCTAGAATAGATGAATGGGTACTGAATCTTGTAAAACACTGAAAAACAATAGCTATTTACAGGGATCCTTTATGGTAAATAGTAATTTCTTCTATAGTATAATTTATTGATATTTAATTTCCAAAGGTTATGAATTTTTCTGTTCCTTGAAGTAAATTATATATTTTGAACTCCTGGATCAGGAAAAACACCAAGGTTAGGAGTAACTTTAAAATGTTTTCTAGATGAATTCAAAGAGATTGAGGCACCCCATGTTTATTGCAGCATTATTTAACAACAATAGCCAAGAACTGGAAAACACTTAAGTGGTCATCAAATGATGAATGTATAAAGAGATGTGTGTGTGTGTGTGTGTGTGTGTGTGTGTATGCAATAGAATACTACTCAGCTATATATATATATATATATATATATATATATATATATATATATATATATATTTATGCAATAGAATACTACTCAGCTATAAAAATGATGAAATCCTGGAAAATATGGATGGACCTAGAGGGAATTATAGTGAGATAAATCCAACAGAGACACACCACCCATGTGGTATGTAGAGGAAACAAACAACTGTACTAAATACAACAAACTTTTGAACTATAGGACTAATTAATGGTTACTGTGTACATGTGTTCTTCAAAGGTCCACACCAAAAGTAGACATTCTCTGGGAAAAAGAAGATTGAGGCAAATCAATTCCTACTGAGGCAACATTGTAAACAGAGTACCAATAAACCAATAACTTCCAGTAAACTCTACTTTTTACAAATCAGTCATGTTAGTATCTTAATAAATATATACTATACTGCATTATATATAACTTTAAAAAGAAAGGTAGTTTGACAAAAAGGATGTTAAAGGAAGTATTGACACTACAAATTATGAACTAGACCAAAAATACAAAAAGATTGGGGAATACTATGTCATGATCACTTCTAGAACAGAATGGATCAATGGGTGTCCCTCTGTGCTTTGTGCATTGACTAGGCTCATAGCTTTTGCATCCAGCTGCCATCACTAGATGACCCAAAACATTAACATGCTGGCAGAAAGTTCTGTGTGAACCAGGGTGTCATTTTTGTTCTATTAACATGGTTTCCTTTTTTACCCATCATAAGTTTGCTATTATCTATTCTAGATTTAGAAGTAGAACTGATGGGATTTACACATTTTTCTGAGGTAACATTGGTTTACAATACTGTGTATGATTTAAGTGAATATATTCACACCTCCTCAGGCATATGTCACCACACCTCACCCACCGCCAAAGCACTCTTATTCTTTTAACCACCCCTGCCTCTACCCTTTGTTCCTGGTGAATTATTCCTCTTGAGTATCATGAAACTTACAATGCAGAAGTTCGTGGGGATTAGAGAAATCTTTTGGTGCACTTTGCATATTTTAAAGTGTTTCAAATTAGTGTATTCAACATTTATGCATTCAAAACTTTCATATGTGTATTTTTCTATCTTTTATATGTGGATTTGCTGATCTTCCTTTCAACGAGGCAATGATTTGGTGGCTATAATATTGGCAGTCTCTACTTAGAGAGTATCTCTATTCATTAATGTTGCCTGTAGGCACTGCACTGGCAAGGCTGGTTATAGTTTTCATTCTCCAGGGCTTTACTCCTATATATGTATATTCCTAGTTTGGATATTTGTAACTTAGTGAATGCCTGCATTTTATTTATATCCACAGTCTTTTTGTGGGCTTCTCATTACCCCAAAATGCATACTCTTTAATTTAAAGTGACCCAGATCCATACTAAACAGGTCACAGGTAAGTGAGATAAATGAATCCCAGAAATAGAAAAAGAAATAATGAGTTTTATGGGCAAATCAAACATTACCCTCCTAATTATCACAGTTAGATGCTTTCAGAAGATCTGTTGATCACCTTTGAGTAGTGAGTATTTTAGTACATTCTTTTAAAGTCTATTTGATTGCTGTGGTTCTTGTGAAAAGACAAGTATATATAATGTCAATGTAATTTTATTAGCTGCCTCCCACATAATTGCCTTAAAATAAGCTAATTCTTTATTGTTACACCTTGAGGTTATACTGTTATTACTATTATAAACATAAACAGAATATACAACCTTCAATTTTTTGCAACAACTCTTAATTATTTTTACTGTCGATGTTATTGAGATTAAATCAATACACATTACATACTAAGTTTTTATTTTTCAAACAAGATTATGAAATCTTCTGTATGTTAATCTAGAAAATAAAATGAGTACTAGGCTATTCTTTAATGTAAAATTGTTATGTCTAAAGTTTGGCTTTGATTAGGGACCTTTACCATAAATCTTGCACCATAATGTTGTTTTGTGAACAATGTTTGAGGTATTTAATAAATTGTATATTTGAAATGAAAAAAAAAAAAAGAGGTTTTGCCTTGGACTTTGGCATTTCCTGATCTCTGATTCCCAGAGTAAGTAGCATCTAGCTAACAACCCTCAATAGAATGAAGAATTAAGTGTGCTCTTTGACCATGGAAGGTCATATTGTGTGTAAGCCTTTCTTAAAACAGAGTTCATATTCCTTGACTTGCATTTGATAGATTTGTGTTCACTGCTTCAAACTCACCCTGTCCTGTTCTTCCAATAATGAATGACAGTTTTGATTTTAGATCAGGAAGGTCTAAGAATGGCCAACAATCACTTACCTATTAGAAGGTGAATGATCTATAGAAAATAGGCAGTCCACAACCTTAGTTACGACTTTTCGAACAAAGTGTGGAAAAAGAGAGAGGTCGTAATGTAATTCGGTGGTCCCCAAGAGGGGATAGAAAGGGAAGGTTCCAGGTTCCCTGTCCCGTCCAAAGAAGGGCGGAGCAGAGCAGAGAGAAGGAGAAGCTGGGGAGGAGACTGGAGAGAAGGGAGGAAGAGCATGGAGAGCAAGGAGTCGGGCAAGAGGAAGGTCCCCACCAGCACGCGCCAGATTTTCAAGCCTTGCGGCCCTGCTTTGGGCCAACCCTGTTCGTTTGTTTGTTGTTCATTTATTTTTTATTTATATCCTTTACATTATTTTATATTCCCCGTAGGTTCCCCACCACCAATTCACCCGTGAACCATCACCAGTGTCCCTTGTGCTCTCTTCTCCCCCTCCCATGTAAAATGTCTCTTATTTATGGTTGCCTGCTAGTTTTTGTTTTTGTTTTGTGTGTCATTTCTCCCCCTGATCTCTTATTTGGCTCTCCCATATTCCTCCTATACATGAAACCATTTGATATTTTTCTTTTTCCTTCTGGCTTATTTTGCTGAGCATGAGCTCTTCTAGCTCCATCCATGTTGCTGCAAATTGCATTAGTTTATAACCCTGTTTGGCTGGGCATTTACCCATGAGGGGACGGATAACTTTGGATTCTTGATTTGGAAACTAAATTCTTTCCTTCTCTTTATTATACACTAATTGTATTAAAGTTCCTTTCCATCAAAGGTCTTACGCACTAGAGTAAGTTTTATCTTGATGCGGTGCCTATTTAAAACAGGCAGGTTTGGGGGTTTTGGGGGGTGTCCCTCACCCAGCGTAACAATAACAATACAAATCTATCAGTTAGTCTTATTATTTTACGTGGTTAAAGGAGTGTCAGCAACGATCATGGCAGTCATCTAACCCAAGGGAAGTAAATGAATGGTAACTGAAATTTTACAAGTCATTGATAATTTAATATCTCACCAGACCTAGAAGCTCAACTTATTGTTCCTTTTGTTGTTATTTTAATTAGTTGTGTTTTCAGAGTCGGAAACATTCAATGCATTTTTTCCCTGTCTTTCTGCCACTCGAGTGTTGTATAGAAAATATTTTTATAATTAGTTTTTGACTCTCCAGTCAAAGACCTTGTGATTTTCCACCTCCCTTTCTAGAAAAGAGTATTTCCATGAAAATTAAGTGTGTTTCCCAGGGAAAAAAATCTCTCCACCTCCTAAGCATCATCAACTATTGTTATTGTCTCAGACCATCCTTACAAATGTCTTTTCTCTCTTTTATCCTGAGTTCTGAAGTCAATACAGACTCCTTCTCTCCTCCAAATAGATGCTTGCTTCACCTTTTTCAAAGCTCCAAATTGTCATGGCTTTAATAAGGATTTCTATTCTCATCTTCAATAATTTTATTCAAGATTATCAAATAAGTTAATGACCAGATACATGTACTATCTCTATTTTTACCTGCAAAATATTTTTACAAATCATTTTCAAAGAATTTCTAGTTAGGAAGGAAGTCTGTAAGTGTGCACAGCATCTTCATACCACTGTGAGTCTTCCGGATCTGGGGACACAGCAGATACTGTCAGTGACCTTGAAATACGGAGCGTTCAGCTCCGCGCTTCTGATACACTACTCTCTCTAGAAAGAGCACTGGATTGGGGATTAGAACTGTCTTGACCTTTGCATGTATAAATATTTAGTCCCCCACCTCTTACCACAAATGGTTTGAGACTACTTACAACAATATTGCAACAATAATAAAGCCATAAATGGGAGTAATAAACCAGGACAAAGGAAATGAGAACCAGAAACGTGTCAAGAGTGGTCAGAGTGGCTGTTGTTGAGCTTGAAGTCAGGACAGGGTTGCAGGCAGTCTGACCTCTGACCCTGACGTACCCCTGATCTTGAGGGAGAGTTTGCTTCTCTCTGGGCTCTGATATGCCCAGCTGCAAAATGCAAGAATTGCATTATTAGATCATTCCTGAAATATCATCCAACTTTAAAATTCTGAGTTTTTTTGCTTTGGGGCTTTCATATATCATTCAGCTGAATATTGAAAAAATGGTTTAAGGCTGAGGTAGCATCTTGCAAGTCTGGTCGGTTATTTTGCAGATGAGGATGCTGGTGGTCATGATGCTGATGGTGCAGGAGAAGGCGGAGATGTGCAGCTGGTCGGCTCTGGCTGACCACACTTTCATTACGATAGTGAAGTGACAATGCCCAAAGTTGACCTCCAAAAACACTATATTCTGTTTTGCACTGATATACCACGTTTCCTTTCAACTTGGAATGTAACCAGTTTTACAGATGTATGTCTTCATTCATTTAGATGTGAATGTCTGATGTTTCCTTTAAAGGAAAAATTACAGTGTGTATACAACATATCTTTTTGTATTGCAAAGATATTTTAAGCATATAGAGGAGTAAAGGCAGAAAGTCAACACAAAACAAAAACAAACCAAGAAAAAGTACACTAAACCCCACCACCCAGAAATCATAATGATAGATTGCTAAGGTAAAGTTCTATAAAGACAATGAGATATAGAATTTTTTTGTAATACCACATCATCTTATACTTACTATTTGAACAGTAAGGTCTGATTTTAATTGAACTTGAGTTTAATACAAGAAAAACTAAAGTGAAACAAAAAGAATTACAGAGCCTAAAATAAATGCTGGCTCACAAATACCTGTTGTGGGGAGACCTTTACCCTAGTTTATCCCACATATTTATGTCCACTGCACAGAGGTAGAGACCAACAAATTTAATGCTGAAATGATTCTCATCACTCTATTATTTTCTTCCACTGTGATGTTTAAATGTAACATATGACCACACTGGAGAGTGTAATTCCATTTAGACTTGACTATTTGGACCAATGGTCCATGGCCACAGTTACCATCCAGCTAAAAGAAGTCCATGTATTTGTGTTTAATGTGTACTCTTCAGGGAGTTTCTAGAAAAATAGTTGTGTGGCCCTGTGAATAAGCAGTGCATGCCATGTGTACAGCACCACTTTATAGTAGTACATACTTTTTTAAAACTGAGAGAGGCAGGCTGATCAAATAATGTTTTGAAAGGATCCCAAGAAACTGTACTCCCAACTCCAACATCCTACAAAATAATTCAGCAGTTTCCAAAGCAGAAGATGCTCATGGAAGACACAAAATAATCCATGAGAAGGAAACAAGTGTTAAACTCCTTCTTATGAAATCTCTATTTTTGGTGTATCCTCAATAATGTGCATAATATATGGGTGCAGTAGAACAAGTATATCATTTACAAAGAAATGAATTAAAAGGTAAACTTTGAGGGCATAAACTGAAATTTTTCGAAGAGGCAGAAGTGCCTAGTCATGACTTAGAGACTCTTGCATTAAATGTAGGTCAGTATTTCTTTGTGCTTGTGTCTTTGTAAACTGAAGCTCTCTCCCTTCTTTTTTGCCCCCTCCCTTCCAGAGACATTGGGAGGCCCAGAGAGATCACAGTTGCCCTAAAGAGCAAAAATTCCATAAACATTATGCATTAACTGGGGTAATTTAATTCGGATTAAAAATTGTCTTATAGCACTTATTTTAGTTCATATGTTAATGGTTTCCATTTCCTGTGTTTAATTCATGTTTGTGGGCATCCTCCCAAATACATATTCTGAATTAAATTAAGGAGCAAAAAAAAAAAAAAAAAACGTCTAGGAAAGGCTTTTCACTTTACCTGACAGATTCATATTAAAACCCCGCATCTTAATGTATGACTGAAGGGGAATAACATAAATGGGCTCTGAATTTCTCCCATGTAGCTCATTTACAAGAGTACCTCAGCTTGCTAAGAATTTGCCTCTTGTTGGCCATTAGAACACTTACTAGAATATTTATTAGTTATTAACACAGAAAGTATGCTTGTGTGTGTGTGTGCATATGCAGAAAGAAACGTAGCTCTCTAGCTACTCATTGTCGGGCTAGTTTAGCTTGTAATATGTGGATTTAAGAAGTAACTAAATCCAAGAATGGACCGAGGTGAGACCCCGGAGTGGAGCACTGGCCAGCTGACTGGGGCAAAGGGGGAGAGAACCACATTGCCTGACACATCATGAGCTTCTGAATTCAGAGACTCGATCACCTAAGAAATCAGGGCAGCTGAGCTATTTATGCCTGATGCTATGCCTGTGTTAGCTTGTTTGGGCTGCCAGACAGTAAGTAGCACAGCCTGGGTGGCTTAAAAAATAGAAGTTAATTTTCTCTGTCCTGGAGGTTGGAGGTCTGAGATCTAGGTGTTGGCAGAACTGTTTTCTTCGAAACCTCCCATCTGAGCTGGTCGGTGGTTGCCTTCTCCCTATGTCTTCACAGGATTGTCCCTTTGTGTGTCTGTGTCCTAGTCTCCTCTTCTCATGAGGCTAGATCATAAGGGTGTAGATAGGACATAGCAGTCATGTTGGATTAGGCCCACTTTTGTGACTTCATTTTAATTCTCACCTTACTTTTTTAAAGACTCTCCAAATATAGTCATAATGAGACACTGGGAGTAGAATTACAATGTGTGAATTTTTGGGGGGAAGGACACAGTTCAACCCCCAAATAGTGGCATTACCCAAGATGATGGCCACATAGTCATTCCAATACTTCCTAGCTAAATTACAGCTAAATTCACATTGCTGCTCTAGCTGTCTTTGGCCTGACTCTCTTTACACACTATTGTGAAATGCTTTATTGTGTGGCTCTTAAATAAAGTTTTTTTGCTTTCCTTGGCAGAGATGGCTGTATTCCAGAGATGAATGAAATCTTTCCTGTGACTTTTTTATCATGAGAGGAGAGAAAAGAAAATTGGGGACATTAGTATTGTCAATTACTATTATAAATTATTCAGGAGTGAAAGTTTTAATCCTATTTGTGGGTTTCATTTTCATGGAAAGAATTTGATTTATATATTAACATAAATTTGGTTTATTTTCTTCCAGATCCAATTCCACTTGAAGGGACTTGAACTCTTTAGACTATAGAGAAGAGGGTCAAACTACAATTGGTTTGCTAAGCTGTCACTCAGCTTCTCTTGCTAGCATTTGCAGTATTTTCCTTGGCTGATCAAGCACTTTTCTCCCTGGAAAGTAAATAGCAAGTAGCTATCTATGAAATGGGTCAGAGAAAATATATTTGGTCCAGTGCAGGATAAATAGAACATAGAGTGACTAAGAGTCCAAAACAAAACAAACCTCTGAGCCACACAGATCCAACCTGGAGACTTTCAAAGACAGAACAAACTAAATCGCTAATGTTTTCATAAATGGTTCATCATGACTCTTAAGGGTATGTTTTCTAAGGATTTATTCTCATACATATACACGAATAAAGCACCAACCAATGAAAATGCTAAGCTTGGCAGAATTTTTACAAACTACCACATACATCTCATGATGTCATAGACCACAGATTCTGGTCCCTCAAAATTGTAGAGAACATAATATACTGACTCCTGCCTCAAGAGATAGGAGAATATGTGCTTAATCTTGGACTGATGACCAAGTCTGATATACAAATAACAATGAGTATTATTAATGAGCAAAAGGAAAATATTTCACTTATAAAGCAAAATGAACAAAGTCTACCCCTCAAAACCATGAAACAAAATAATGCTTTTTGTATTTGCAAAGACAGTAAGAAATTCAGCTAATCCATTAAGTACTAACTTCCAAAGGCCTTTGGATTTTTCCTATTCTATTCCAATTGTTATCAGTCTCTTAGCAAAACCCAACATCATTATAGCTGTCAACTGGGATAAAAAGAATTCTAGCTTGCAGAGATTTTCCTTCCTGAAACTCCCTCGGTCTCTATCTGGACTTTTCTTCTACCTCTCTAGTTGATTTTGCTCAGTCTTCTGTGCAGTTCCTTCCTTTGTCCATATTTGGTGGTTCAGTCCTTCATGTCTCCTCACCCTTCATGGGTGATATTCACTTCATGCATTCAGTGTCCATCTTCGTGCAAATGACCCCCAGGGCACATCTCTCTCCTGAACCAAAACTCATAAATCCAGCAGATTTCTACCACCCATCCCCATCATGCTACTAGGTAACTACTGCATATTTAAAACTAAACTTCCCAGTTGGAAGTTTTCATTGAACCCCAACCCCTAAGGTAACCCCCCATGATCCCTACCTCTTGATTTATTTGCCCATGTATATCCCTTCTCACATTACAGACAGCTGATTTATGCAACCAAAAGAACATTGTGGAAGTGATGAGGCATGTCTTCTGGGGCTTAGTCATAAAAGCTATTGTGGCTTCTTTCTTACTCTCTCTTGCATCATTTGTTCTAGAGAAAACCTATTGCTAGATTATGAGAGCACTCAGCAGCTTAATGGAGAGGACTGTGAGGTGTGGAAGACACCTTTTCCCAATGATCAGCACTAACTTGCCAGGCATGTAAGTGAGTCAGACTGGGTGCGATTTCCAAGATGACACAGCCCCAATCACCTTTGTGACTGCAACCTCCTGAGAGACCCTGAATCAGAACTCTAGCTAAGCCACTCTTAAACTTATGTCACGGAACTATGTGATATAATAAATGTTTATTGTTTTGGGTCAAGTTTGGTGGTCATGCGGTAGATATATAACCTGTACTTCAATAAAACCTAAACTCTTTCTACGTTTTTTTCCTCAGACATGTGCACCAAAATATAATTTTAGCAATTCACAAAAGAAAAATTGAGGAACTTGCTCAAGGTGGTAGCAACAGATGTGGCAAGAAATGAAGGGACTAAGGGACAGTAGGACTGATAGGACTCGGTATTGGGATGTGAGGGGTTAGGGGATGGTAAGATTTTAGGGTGAGAGACTTGGCACTTAGTTTTATGTTTTTACTGAGCTCAAGTCCAAAAAGGAACAAAAGAAAAGTCCAAGCAAAAAATCTTTAATGTGCTAGGTCTTATTTCTTTAATCAGTTTGCACAATTTTTTCAAAGGCATCAGACTTTAAATATCATGACTGAAGAGAGAAAATAGTAAGGGGAATTGCCATTATGGTAGAACTACACTAATCTTTCATGGTTTTTTATTTCTGTTTCTGCTCTTGAAATTTCCCTTATATACACTCTCATATTTCCTGTTCACAGCAATACTGTGTTGTGTGTTCAACCTGTGTTTATTTGAATTTAAACAGGGAGGAAAATGAGATAGTGTGCCAGTTAATTGATTGTTTTATTGAAACTGTGAGAGAGGACCCAACTCAAACTGGCTTAAGGTAAGAAAGGGATTTTATTATAAAGTACAGGAATAGATAGAGCGTCAAGTCTCTGTGACTCGGATTAAGGCTTCCGGGATCCACTCCCTGCTTCTGCTGCAGTACTTCCTCCGGTATGACTCATTCTTAGGCTCCATGTGACTACTCTTAGATTCTAGCTCAGGGGCTTAGGCGATTAGCATGAAAACACCCAACACTCCAATCATTAGAAGCTGAGCAAGTCTCTTCAGGTAGCTTCTAGCAAAGTCCTAAGATTGACTCTGATTGGCTGTCCACTCTGGTGTCATTCACATAATCCAGGGAAATATGAAATGCTCATCAAACACGAAATGCTTGGTTTGAAGATCTCCCCGCTGGAGCTGAGAAGCGATCAACTTCCTCCTAAAGCTCCATCCTGAAACTCAGGGACTATGACCAGAGGAGAGGTTGTTCTTAGAGGAAAATCAAATCAGTGTTACCAAGCTGGCAACACAGGATGACCACAAATCAACAGTTGTCCAAGGAAATATCCTATGTAAAAGCAGGGTACTTGTGCCCAACACATAGTCATTATTAAAAAAAAAAAGCAGTTAGGTCTTACTCTGAAAATTGTGGCAAAGAAAGTTCCTCAGCTAGAATTTGAACCCAGATAACCTAAGTGTTAGACTGATTTATTCCAGCCCCACCCAGCCAATGTGAAGGTGGCAGGTGGACACTCTCACGGGTTGTCGAGACTAGATGGTGGCCCTCCCTTCTCTATCTTACCCACCTCATTTCATGGCTGGGCTGAATCCTGTATTCTAAATGCTGACAGCTGAGGTCATGGCCATGTCCACATATTGTTATCTCTGTGCCTCCTGTGATGCAAAGGTCCCTGAGACCTGCAGCACAGAAGCAGAGTTGGAAGTGGGGATGGGGTTGATGTCTATTAATCAGAAGCAAACTGGAGAGAAAGGCCACCTCCGCCCGAGGCAGTGGGTTGGAACAGATGGCTGGGCAGTGGACAGATTGTCTCATTAGCACTGAGACCCACTTCTA
This sequence comes from Scalopus aquaticus, assembly GCA_004024925.1. Lineage (NCBI taxonomy): Eukaryota > Metazoa > Chordata > Mammalia > Eulipotyphla > Talpidae > Scalopus > Scalopus aquaticus. The sequence goes on from PVIJ01024252.1 coordinate 12,031, forward strand.
GCTTGGAGTCCAGTGGAAGGGAAACTTCCCTCTAGCCCACAACAGGGAGGCACAGTGTCAAGCAGGGACACTGCAGCAGTCGGAGCAAAGGCTGAAGTACTGTGGGAAAGTATGCTTCCAGGAGGGACAACCGTGCTTCTTCGTAAGCAAAGTGTTGGGAAAATATGAGTAAGAGGTGGGTGAAGCAGTGAAGGCATGATCACTTAGTCACCGCACCACGAGAATCCTACTCAGAGTCCTTAAAAGGCTGTCCGGTAAATACCCTGCTCAGGTGGGTTAGCTCTGAAGCCATCAAAATAGCCAGTCTTCTCTACTATACTTATGATCCCTAATTTGGAAATGTGTTACCATGCTGAAGCTTTCCTTCCACAGAATTTTTTAAGTTTTTTTTCTTTTAGAGATTTATTTATTTATGCATACAAGAGCTAGGGTGTAGGCCAGAAGTGTGAGGGGAGGTTTGAGAGGATTCACCAGAGACAGAGTAGGGAGTGGAACAGGCAAATCTACTGAAGTACACTGCTGAGGGGAGCAGCAGTCGAGACAAGAAAGGTCTGCTGTGCCATGTAGGAAGCTCCCTGGCTGGGGATTGAACTTGTGCTGTGGTGGCTCTGGATAGCTTCATAGTGCTGAGA
>PVIJ01024253.1:0-12657 GCA_004024925.1 Scalopus aquaticus
CACAAAATGGAATAGAAAAGAACACAAGGGACCATGGAGATGGATCACGGGTGAATTGGTGGTGGGCTACCCAAGGGGAATACGAAATGTAAGACATAAACAACAATAAAAATATACATTAAAAAAAAATAAAATAGGGAAAAAAAAGAAAATCTAAGAGAGGAATGAGATTGCTCTTAATGAGAACAAATAAAGGTCACAGTACTCATAAGCCAATTGAAAGCCTGGAGACAAGCATATCATACTAAAATCCATAATCAAGAATTTTCCATAACTACAGGAAGAAAATCATTTGATTCAGTATGAATCACCAAGAAAGCTTATAACTGAATGCATAATAAGAGGGTATCACATTAGAAGAATTTTATAAAGGAAATTAGCTATGGAGAAGTAAAAGTCAATAAAAGGAATTAAGCAATTTTGTTTACCCCTTACATAGCTCATATTTTGCTTTCACTCACAATGTGCTTTTTCAAAGTAAAACAACCCTGAAGGAGTATTACCTAAATAAAATGCATCCTGGATCTCAGGATTTTGCTAGGCCCTTATTTAGAACTTGAAAACTCATGTAGATTTAAGTTCCAAACCCTTTCCTCATCTGTCCATCATTCATTATAGATCTATGCTTTTGTAGGGAAAGACTTTGAGAATTGAAGGGCATGCTAATTTTATCAATACCTAGCATTACCCATAAGATCTAAGGACTTTGTATTTTGGCTAAAAACATGGCAAGACGGTTCAATACTGCTACCATGTTTGAAATTCATGATAGGGGTTGCTAATATTTTTAAAATAATTTTCATTCTCTATCAAGGAAGACATCTCATGTATATATTTGCTGAACAAAATCCTTACATGATTACAATAAAGATTTCCCTTCTTTTTTTTTTTCCCGTCTCCTTCTCTGAGAGCCCCTAACTTAAAGGCAGATGTTAAAAACATAAACCCTTTCAAATTCAGGCATGTTGTTGTATGTATGATTTTTGATTTTTTGTTGTTAGTATTACACTGCACTGATATACCCTGTTTATCAATGCACATATTAATAGATATTTGAGCTTTTTTATTTTGGGGCTATTACAAATGAAGTTGCTATGAGTATCCATGTACTTGCCCTGATATGAACATATACTTTCATTTCTCTTGAGTGGAATGACTGGATCATATGTTAGGTACGTATTTAACTTTTAAGGAAATACTATTTTTTTCCTTTTTACTATTTTTCCAAACTGTTTTTCTAAAGTGATACCCATGCCCATGCACCAGAGTTACAGTTTCTTTATACCCTTGCGAACACTTGAGATTATAGATACATCTATCATGACTAAAGTAGATCAGTGGCTATCTTAGGGTGGGAATGGAATAATGGGTGAATTATAAGAATATAAAGAAAAACTCTTTTGTTTTCTGTCTACTCACTACTTTATTACTGCTCCTACTACTTCACTTATGACAGCAGACATATGAGGAATTTTTTGCCATAGGCAACACTGATGCTCTGATCACCAGCTGGCTGCGCTACCACTTAAATCTGACATCTCCCTGGAATTACCATATCCTACAGGTTAGGGACTCCCAACAACACTTCCCCCACTCCAGGTGTCAATTGCAAATCTAGGTTGTTGCCTGTGTTTCTCACCTACCTACTCTAGAGAGTACAATGAGCCCCTCCTCTGGTTCAATCATTTTCTAGAGTGACTCACAGAATTCAGAAAAAAAAAAATAGCTAATCAGTTAATTATAAAAGGATACAACTAAGGAACGGCCAGGTGGAAGAGATACATAGGGCAATGTATGTGGGAAGGGGTGCGGCATCTCCATGCCCTCTCTAGGGTTACCAGCCTCCCAGCATCTCCACATATTCTCCAATCTGGGAGTTCTCAGAAACCCATCTTTTGGGGGTTATAAAAGTTTCACTACAGAGGTATCAGTGACTGAATCATTGGGCTTTGGTGATTAGTTCAACTTCCAAGGAGGTGGGGGTGGGATGACAAAGAGTCTAAAATTTCAGCCTTTACTCACATTTTCCCACTAAACAGCACCCATCCAGTAATTATCCAAAAGCTTTCCAAATATCACCTTATTAACAAACTCAGGTGTGACTGAAAGGCCTTGCGATGAATAGACAAAAACATCTTTATTGCTTGTGTCATTTAGGAATGTCCAAGAATTGATTATATTTTAATTATTTTTCAATTAAATTGTAGAACATATAAAACTATTTGAAGGTTCAGGTCTTATTAACTTTAATTAAAAGACTGGTTTTTAACTCTTATGGCAGAACCTTGCATTTTAATCCTATGCAGATTCTCCAAAGGTTAGGAAAAGACAAGTCAGAGAAGAAAGCCATTGTATCCCCAGTACATAAAGGAGATCTAGGAGAGAGGATAGAAGGAAACAGGGAACCAGGGAAGAGACACTGCAATTAAGGGAGATTTTTCCTTCAGGGCACTGCTCTTTCATCATTTAGGGGATAACATTCTATCTAGAGCTCCTCTTCCTGCCCCATCCTTGCTTGTCAGTGAAGGGAATGTCTTCTGAAGTATACTGACAGAAGGGTAAAAAAGGACACTTTGGGAAGGTAATCCACTTTGTTGCTGGTTCATCTGAACCATCCTGGATTCAATCTTTTTTAGGATTCTTGACTCATGAGAAAACATTCTATGTGGTGGATTCAAACACGTTAAGACTGTGGGAATGAGGTGGCCTGGTGTTTTGGAAAGCCCATGAATGAGAGCTATGCATAAGTTTGAATACTAGCTTCACCAGCTATGTGACACTAGGTAAAATATATAATCATTTTAAGCCTCTTTTTCCAGCTGCAATATAATATGCATTAATTAGATGACATAATAGGTACCAACTTCCTGTTAGGTTGCTCAGCAAATCTTAATTTCCTATAGGTAAATTTGAATGTACTAAAACTATAACGCATTTAAAGTTTGTGTTAATCAAGGAAAATATCCAAGACTGCCTTGAAACATAATATTTCTTTATCTTTAACCATAAAACTTAGTCACTAGATGGTTTGAATTTCCCTTTCATTTCCAAAATTCCTGTTCTTTGCTTTTAGTAAACAACCATGAGTTTTCTTTTGTAAGTTTATTATGCCATCAAACTCATTAAATTTTTAAAATGAAATATCACTGAAATGCATCACATTCATAGTGAAAATCCGAAATTGCCCAGTGGAGTTCCAAACACCAAAAAAAAAAAAAAAAAAAAAAAAAATTTTCCATGTTGTATTAACATCAGGTTCTCCCTCATATAAACAACAACTGGTATACTGGTATTTCTTACTAAAACCCAAGTTTTAGATGCCAGAAAATGTCTGATCCATCAATCTCCAAGCATCGGTTTTGTAAAATTTGTCTTATTACTCTGAGTTTTAAGAACTGTTTAGGCTTGCCATTAAAATAAAATTCATCTTGAGATTAATTTATAATTAGTTTAATTTCTAAGAAACTCCCTTATGAGTCTCAATCAGAATCGAAAACATAGCTCTCCTAATAGTGAATGTATAATATAAAAAGGAGAACTAATCCATGTATTCCATTAAATGCTTTATAAAGACAGGACCCTGTTACTGTAGTTTTTGTTTTTGCTTTTTTACTACACTTATACAGTGACATTTCCAAGATCTTTGACTTGCTGGCACGTGTGCGGGTACAGTGAATGGCTGCACGTGTTAGTGTGTGCTGCTCCCTGCTGGAGAGGACAAGGCCGTGTATTCCAGAGCAGGCGTCACCTCGACAAACCTTACCAACATAGTTTCTAGGCTCTATTAGACAGCTAGAAATCACAAAACCTGAATCTTCTATAGTTCATGCACACTCTAGACATATTCGTAGACATGTAAATAAGCCATAAATTAAACCAAAAACACATTACACTCCAAATGTCAGCAATTGATATCCTTTCTCAATTCATAAAAAAGGTTAAAGCCAACATAAGAATATTATAAGGGCCTGGGTTTAAGATCCTATCTGTGATCTTGGGGGTAAGTTGTCTGAACATTTAACACTTAACTTTGTCATCTATAAATTGATAGTAATAATGCCACCTCATAAAATTGCTGTAAGACTAACATTCCATTCATGAAGCATTTAACCTATTTCTAGAATAAAATTCATGTTTAAGGAATGTCAAAGAGGTAACAATCACTCAATGAGTTGACTAATATTTTCTGCGAACTAAAATTAAAATTTCTCCAGAAGCAACTTCCCTCCTGAACTCAACATATATCTACTAGAAAGATGTCTCTTCTTTTCAAAGGCTCCCCTCCCCACCAAGACTTGGTCTTTGTCTTGTACTCTACTACTTTATCTGCTATTTTTCTGTTACTGATTTCTTCTCTTTTCTCAGAGTTCCCTTTCTTTGTTCTGATTGTGAACATGCTTTCCTATTTTGAGCTCTTGTCCTATACAGTCTCACATTTCAAAATAAAAACTGCTAAATATCACTCTCCATTGGCCGCCTCCCTGTTTCTTACTCCTTAAGCCTTTGCTATATCATACTACCTTTTTCAATCTACCAGTACTGTTCCCTCCAAGGTCACCAATGTTTTAACTCCTTGTTTGCCACATTTAGTATCCTCATCTCTATTCTTGGTCATCGTGAACTATTTCTGGCATCTACACAGTTTTCTTCCTCAGTTTCAGAACACAGCACTGGTGCCCTTCCTTCCTCAATTTCACCTTCCCATCAGTTGCTTACAGATAGACATTTCCTTGAATCACAATTTCGCTTCATTCCTTTTTGCTCTATACTGTTACTATAAAGATAAAATCATTTTCACTTTTCCCTCTGAACAGGTCCTAAATCCAGTCCCAGAAACATTTTATCACATACACCGTATCAGCAATCCAGCATTTTCACTCCTATTTGTATTCTCAAAAGATACAGCAACAACTTTTATACAAGTATTCATGGTAATGTTATTCATATTAGCCAAAAGGAGAAACAACCCAAATGTCCACCAACTGACAAATGGGCAAGTAAAGACACGATGCATGCAACAACATGGATGGACTTGAAAGCATTATGTAAGTGAATGTAGTCAGTCACAAAAGGCCTCATGATTCCATACATATGGAATATACAGACTAGGCAAATCTATTAAAGCAGAATGTAGAATAAAAGTTGGTCAGCATTGGAGGGTAACAGAGGGTGGGGATGCTGACTGCTAGAGTAGACTATATTTTTTTCTAAAACCAGATTATGGTAATGATAGCTGAAGCATGTGTATCTACTCAAAATACTGAACTTTATACTTTAAATCATATGATACGAAAATTCCATCTCAATTAAAGTTATTGAAATAAATACAAATATACAAATCACTAGTAAATATTGAGTCACCTTTTAGAAAATTATTCTTCTTAAAGCATTTCTATTCTGGATTAACCTTATTTTCATTTTTAAAACTCAATTTTGTGATTTCAGATCTTCCCCTGTTTTAGATAAATTATCTATTTCTTATGTAGTTAATTGGCTACCTTTGAACTTAGAGAATATGGAGAGATATCTACCATAATTTGCATTTTCCTAAAAGAGATAAACTAAGGAAACTGACAGATACCAGATTCTTATCATAATTAATGTGGATAGAGTACATACTTTTTAAATCTGCAGTGGCAACTCAAAGTCTACACCCTTGAGTTTTCTTTATTCAGTATAATCTATCCTTCTAGTATGCACATGGATAATCATCTATAAAGATTTAGATAACTATGACTATATCTAAGTATCTTTATGTCCTTTAATAAGGTGATGTATCTATTTGTTTAGGAAAAGATGATACCAAGGACAGACTTATTTTTAGCTGTGGGTAACTGTTATTCCATAGAAATCTTATTCTTTAAGGAAGCTATATCAGTTTTGCTGTGTGATTTTTTTTTCATTAATGTCCTATATGACCTTCGTTTCACCAAGCTTTTACTCCTACAATAAAATGAAGTGACAGAAAAATGGAACTACTTTACTCAAAGTGAATGATCTGTCAAATACACAGTGAAGCTCCTGAACATCAAACTTAGCTTGTTTTTAATATCTTACTATAGACACCTCTAAAGTTAATTCAGCATAAGTCAAGATACAAAGGACACTTTTTTTAATGGCCCATATTATGTTTCACAGAAAAATCTGGAGTGTTGGCCTCCACTAGTTCAGTAGATCCTGTTGAACTACTGAAAGTTATGAAGAGCAACAAAGCTTGATTAATCTAGTCTGATCAGAACTAAGAATGTTTGCTATATTTTCTAAAATACATATTCAGAGACTCAAATTCAGAGAAATGCAGAAGGGGAAGGGAGGGAGATAAACTCAGCAAACAGAATACCTGAACGATTCCTTTAAAGAAGACAAAAAAAACTTATCACTAGTTATATATGACATCTCAGAATGAAAGTGTTCTTTGTTCCCAGACATGGCTGGTGATATTAACAGTTTCAATTTTCACTCCCTTTGATATGACCGAATTTTTTTTTAAGCATCTTTGTGTGTTGCTAATTCTTAAAGTTCCTACATCTAAAGATTCTTTTTCCTCTTCCCTTCTCATCCTTAATATATTGTGTGACTAACTTCTTTAGGATATGCTATATATATAAAAAGTACTTTTTTTATTTCTAAAATCTTTATTATGTTTTAAATTAGTTTTCACCTAGAAAATTCCCAACACTTGGTTAGGGCAAGTGAAGGGATGGAGGATTAGAAAACAAGTGAATTGCCCAACATATGATAAATAATTAGCATGATCAAGAAAAATATCAGCCCACTGACCATAAACTCAAGCATTCCAATATTTTAATTCTTATTTACTTTTAAGTATCTTTTTTATTTTCAAATAAGAAAGATAATACATGAGTGTTGAAAATACATATACTGTAAAAGATAAAGAGTAAAATATAAGAAATCCTGAATTTCAACTTCAGTTCTAATCACTGTTAAGTATTTGGTGCCTATTCTTTCATTTTCTTTCCTTAATATACATATGTTAGGATTTTAAACAAAAGAGATTTATATAACTGTCTTAGTTATGGCTGCTGTAACAAAATACCATATACTGGAGGGCTTAACCACCAGAAATTTCTCACACATATGGAGGATGGAAAGTTTAAGATCAAGATGCATCAAAATAGGTTTCATTCTGAGATCTCTGGTCTCAATTAGTAGACACCTGCCATGTCTGTGTGCTTATCTAATTTCACATTTGGGTGCCCAAGGAGAGGGGCCTGCTGGGGAGGATAAGCTCTGGTATATCTCCTTTTCAGGACACTAAACCCCAGCAGGGGCCTCCACCCTCATGATCTAACCTAAATCCAACCCCAAGGTCCCACCTCCAAATACTATCACACTGCGGGTTAAGACTTCATATGAATTTGGGCAGAAAACAAACCTTCAGTCTATAATAACATAATTTCCTGCAATTATTTTTATAAGTTATATTTGTAAAATACTCTGTTACTATAAACTTATCATTAATTGGATGGCTATATATTAACCTACCATGTGGATTTAGTCATGTATTCATGAAATTATTACTAAAATAAATATTCTCATATGCATTCTAGTGGCTGAGTTGGAATTCCTATAAATACTGTATCATCAACTATGAAGATTTATCAAGTTAAATAACACTGCTACTACTATTTGTTTCTTCAGAGAACTTATCTGAAGTAGTAAATTTAGCCTTAAAAAGTTAATAGTATAAAGAAGTTTCAGATGTATTATCCATTTTAGTTCTTTCAAGAATTGTATAAAATAAAGAGAGCAAATATTTAACCCTATTATTAACACGTTAGGAAATCAAGAATAGACTATTAAAATATACTTGCCTAAAGTCACATTCAAATGAGCAGCAGAGTTGGTATTCAAGCCCAAATATGTAAGACTCTGGTTAATATACTATATTTTCTTAGACGCACTCTCAAAAACAGGAACTGGGCTCGTGGACTCAGACTGGAAAGAATATACTGCCCATTTAGAACCTAGACTTCCTTTGTCCTTGGGATTGTCTTCAGACCACTTTTCTACTGTTTTCCAAGTTTCATTTTTTTTTCCCCTCTACCAGGAATTTTTCTGCAGATATACTTCAAATTCAGATATAGCAACTTCTCAGTTTTGCGCTCATCACCTTCACAATTTTTTGAAGACAATGTAAGTGGGCTATCCAAAGTTATGGAAAAGATTAGAGATAAGCATGTATTAAATGTCTATACATTATAACCTTTGATCAGCAGAAGATATAAAAGTTTGTCTTTTTCTAACCATGCTGAAAGTTTTGTTGGTTTTTTGTTTGTTTTATTTACAGGGGGCATCATACCTCCGATTACAGTTGCTTAATAAAAGTTGTCCTACAAAAAAGAAAAACTCACTAATGAGTAGAAAATCATTTGTTATAACCTGGAAAGAGAGTGGAACATGACAGAGATTAATATCACATGTGTTGTCCATAAACACTAGAAATTTTATCAAAGAAATAATCAGGATGACTCTTGAGCTTAAAATATTAATACGTGGGGCCTCCCTGGTGGCGCAGTGGTTAAGTGCTGCCGCTGTGGAGCTGTCGGCAGCAACAACGCGAGTTCAACACCAGCTGGGGAGATTCCCACATAGCCTGGCAGACCTCTCCTGCCTCATCTGCTGCTCCCCTCAGCAGTGTATTTCCGTCTATCTGCCTGTTCTGCTCCCCACTCTGTCTCTGGTGAACCCTCTCGCCGCCCCACGCCTCTGGCCTGTATCCCAGCTTGTATGCATAAATAAATCTTTAAAAAAACATAAATATGTGAAGAAGTGGGCAAAATCATAGGAAATATGTGTCAGGAATATTAAGCAATTACTATTGTTTCGAGAATAGGATTTGGAGATGAAGTAAAACAGCCACTTGGAGTACATGCCTTAGAAGTTATTAAACATGCCCCTTCTCCCCACAAATTTTCTCATAATCCTTCATATTTTCTTCCCTTTTTTTTTACTTTCTCAGTGACTGAATTATCACCAATTGAATATTAAGTTCAAAATGTCTTATTTTAAAATGCAAATTTTTATGAAAGGGTGGAGTAGGAGTATGTTACCAGCTATTCATACTTCTAGTATCAATTAATACAATCTAATTGTATTCCTTTAGATCTGACATCAAGATCCAGGGTAGCGTAGGGAGTGCAAGTGGAGAGAAAATGTTTAACACAAAGCACATTAAAGGGGGCAGTGAAGGTGGTCCTGGGTGGACTCTTAATATACCAGGCTTTGGACAATTAGAGGCTACTGAGCCCAAGATCAGGGCAGAGGAGGGACTGCTAAGTTGTTCTAGGCCAGTGCAGAGCAGTGGGGAAGGAAAATCCAAACTGTCTTCACTGACCTCGCCAGAGTACTAATCCTTGAGGAGAGAAGGTGTGAAATAAACATAGATCTCTACTAGCATCTTTCAGAGGTCTCTTCCTTCTGTGCCTTCACTGTAGCCCAGAGCTACTTCCTCCATGACTCATGCACCATTCCCCTTGCTGTCTCTCTGCTTCTGAGGAGCTCTTACACAGACAAACTAGTGTAGGTACTCATGTAGTAGCTCTGCAGACACATGAGCCTATCCTCTCAAAGAGCATGCGTCATGACGCTCCACTACCGAACTCCAAACCCAAAATATGGCTGAACATGGGTTTTTTTTAATTACACAGCAATTCTTTTTTTTTTCCAGAAAAGGACATCACACCAGTATCAATACAAGACTTTAAAAGGCCATATCTTAATAAAATTGCTCAACTCTCTGACTCAGAGTTAATTACTCTGGCAGATTATTCTTGGATGCCAAAACAGTCAGAGAAATATGCACATACTAAGTATCCTGACATAATCAATCACATGTGCACTTACCTTAAAATGAATTTTTTCTTTTCACCTAGCAGAAATGGTTTTTAAAGTTATTTTTCTATATAGTTTGAAATGCTAATCTTTCAAATAGGTACAAAAAAGTGTATGCAGATAGGTGAATACTAGGTTCTTCTTTCATGGAATTATTGTTTGTCATTCTGAGCTCATGCCATTTTCTTTGCCATCTTATATCAGAACATTGTCAAGACCCCACACTTGTTTATAGAATCCAGATTAATATCTTGGTCTTTTTAGTTTTTATTGTTTTATGACATTCTAATTACTTTTTATATCACCTTTCAACTTTATTACCTAGTTGTTTAATCATTGCTAATATTTAAACTTTTCTTGATTATGTCTATTATCATTGTATTCTTATTCTAATCTAGACCCAATATTTTTAGTTCTTAATTCTTTATTTTACTGAAGTCTCTATTTTCTCTTTACATTAAAAAAAAATACACCACTATCCATTAAACCCACTTCACCCTTGCTCCTTCTCTCACCCTGTTCACCCCCGGCAACTTTAATTCTATTATCAGGGTCCACTGGCTTATTTTTGTTTGTTCATCCACTTTATTTCCTTATACATATAGGAAAAATCATCAACTATTTATCTTTGTCTAATTTCATTTCAGTTTCCTCAAGTTCCTTCTATTTGCTGCCAATGACAAAATTTCATCCTTCTTTATAGCTGAATAGTATTCTATTCTGTACATATGCCACATCTTCTTTATATAATAATCTATCAGTGTATACTTAAGTTGCTTTCATATTTTAGTTATTGTAAATAATGCTACAACAGACATTGTATACTTATAACTCTTCAAGTTGATAATTGCACATTCTTCAGATAGATACCTAGAAGTAAGATTGTTGGATCATATGGTACAATTTTTATTTTTTGAGGATGTTGCATACCACTTCCCAAAATGACTATGCCAATTTACATTCCCACAAACAGATTATAAGGCTTCTTCTTTCTCTACATCCTTGCCAGGTTTGTTATTAGCAGTCTTTTATTTGGAGTCCATTCTCAAAGGTGTGAGATGGTTATCTCATTGTGGTTTTGATTTGCATTTCCGTAATAAAGTGTTGAACAATTTTTCATGTCTATTGAACATATGTATATCCTCTTTGGGAAAACCTGGAGGAAGTCTGCCAAATCTTGAGTATATTAAGCACATACCACACCTACCCATGATCTAGTAATTGTACTCTTAGATGGCTAGCCAAGAGAAATGAAAACAAATATCACAAAGGACTTATAAAAAATATTCACAACAGCTTTTTCATAATAGTTCTAGGTGGAAACAGCTCACATCTTCATCAGTAGAAAAACAGATCAATGTTGGTATATTCATACATAGAATTCAATGCAATCATAATAAGGAAGCCATAGATTAGTGGTGTGCACACCTGCCTCCTGGTCTTAGTTTTGAAATGCCATTTACACCAGAAGGAAAAGGTGTTTTTTGTTTTGTTTTGTTTTGTTTTGTTTTTGAGGAAAAGGTGTTTCTTTGGACAGCACCAAGAGAGAATGGGTCTGGAGCATCTTGTTATGTTAAAAATAAGTTCTTATAGCCAATACTTTAATTTCTAAATAACATTCCTGCTTTTAAAATGCTCTTTATGATTGTACTGAGGTAATGGTTTACACTACTATATATTTCTTTTACGTTAACTGTATCATTTTTAATGCAGTAACATTGGTTTTCAGCACTGCATGTGTTGAAGAGGTACAGGTTCCCAACTCTTCAAATATAAGTTACCACGCCATACTCACCTGCAAAGTGCCAATATTCTTCCACGATAGTCTATTGGGACCTTTTTATCCTTTCTCACATTTAATCCTTTCTTAACTGTCTGCTATCCAATCATTAATTTAGCTCAATTTGCCATATTTATTTTTCTCCTACTTTAATTGGTTTTTACAAACTGTGCTATGAAAGCCGCAACAATTATGACATGGGAAAGGCATGGAAAGTCTCTACAATGCAGGGAATTGGGAAGCCTTCCCTAGCTCAGTTGTAGCTACTGCTTAAGTCTCTGAAAGGATATCCTTTTCTTTCGAAGAATGTTTTCCTCAAGTCCTTACCATAACTAAGCATTAAGAATACTAAATTGTTTCTCATAGAAAATTATTCCCTCAATGCAGATGTGGCACTTGTATTGCTTGAGGATGCTATACATCCAGTTCTTTATGTGATGAGTTTGTGTTTGTTAATATTTTTTGCTTATTTGTTTAATATCAGTTCCATGAAAACATAAACATTACACTTGGGTGAAATGTGAAAGCAGCTGTTTTGGCCAAAAATATGATGTCTGCATAATGAGGCACCAGGTGGTATTAATCCTCTCATTAAACATTCATGGCAAAAAGAAACATACATGGCAGAAAGCACAGAAATGCTATCATTTCAACGGTAACTTCTGACATATGTATTAACAATTTGGCCCTCCTCCCTTTCCCTTAGGCCCATACTTCTCACTCACCACCCATTTATGATAAAAACTCTTAACTCCTTCATTTTGATGATCTTGGAAAATCTGAACAGACAGGAGGTTCTCCTGAAAAGATTCTGTGGGTCATTGGGTATCTATTGGGGGGGCGCTCATAAATCTTCAGAAACTCTCAGTAAGCCTGGATCTACTGAGAAGACTGAATGTATAAAGACAGGACACATACTTGCCCTGTTTTGGATTATTTTTTCTGGGCTGGAAGACAGATGGCTCTCTCCCTCACCCTCCCTCCTTCTCTCCTTCTCTCTCTCTCTCTCTCTCTCTCTCTCT
>PVIJ01024254.1:0-12654 GCA_004024925.1 Scalopus aquaticus
TGTGTGTGTGTGTGTGTGTGTGTATGTGTCTGATCTTCTCAGTAATCCCAAGAGGTAGGCACTATCATTAGTCCCATGTACAGACAACGGGCTGAGGCAGAGGTTGAATAACTTGCACAAAGTCACCCAGATGGCATATGGTGGAGCAAGGATGTGAACACACTAACTGGCTTCAGTCCATGCTATCATTTTTACTGTGCTTGTATTCACTGAAACATGATTCAATTAGTACTTATTGAGTATGAACTACCAACCATGTTTCTAGGCGTTGGGGATTCATCTAGGAATAAAAAAAGTCAAGAGTTCATTAAATATTTACTAGTTGGATGTATGGATGGGTGTAAGAATGAATGTCTAGGTGGAAGGATGAATTGATGGATGGGTGACTAGCGAGGCAGGATTCAGAAATGTGGAAAGAATCCACTATCATGGATAAGTCATCAATAGAAGAGGCTGTGGATCTCTCTCCCTCAGGTTTTGATGTCAGTGGAATGCATACAGGCTCTAGGACCAGAAGTCTGGCTCCATTTCTTTACCATTTGTATGACATGGAACAAATCATTTCCCCCACCTGGACCTGTCTTCCTTGCTTATAATATGGGAATAACCCCAGTGACTCAGAGTTGCTGTGGACTAAATGTTATTTGCTACTATTTCTGGAGCACAGTTCAAAGGTCATCTTTTTTTTTTTTTATAACTTTCAATTCAACTCAACAAGATTATGAAGCAGACATTGTACTTCAAGTAAGGACATCACAGCAAATTAGGCAAATATGGTCCTTATATTCAAAGGAACTTTAGTTAAGCAGGGAACATAGGAAAACAAACATATCAGATAGTGTTAAGAAGTGGGAACTGCAGGGCTCTATGGGAGAGTGGGACAAGGGTAAAATGAGTGTCTCCTCTTTGGTGTTCCTATATTGCTTCACTTGTGTAGCTGCTACTGTACTCATTCTTCTGCCCTGCCAAACAAGGTTTTGAGAGATGTGTCCAAGAACCCTACAGAAGAATCATTCGGACCAAGTGGACTTAAGGATGGAAGGAAGAGCTGGAGGAAGGAAGGGCAGGAAGGAGAGAAGGAAGGAGGGAAAAAGATGGATGAGCCAATGGATGGAATGAAGATGAGCAATGGGCCACACAGGAAAGGTCAGGGCTTCACAAAAGCCAAGTCCAGAGGCACAATTCAGTCCAATTTGTGCTGATGCCCACATATTTGAAGAATGAATGGGACAAGAGCATCAGGGGTAGATCTGGGGCAAATTCAGAAACTTCAACTGAGATGGGGTAAGATGAAAATTGGGGCTCAGTTGGAGGATATGATAGCTAAAAGAACTTCTTGGATAGCTGGACGCAGAGGGACAGGTGTAGTATGTTACAAAACTGACCACAAATGTCTCCCACTCACCCTTATAGATGTGCACCCTTTTAGAATATGACTTTACATCATGAGGGAGAATTTATTCCTTTACACTTTGAATCTGGTTTTGCCCACATGACTTGGGCAATGGGTCAACGGGTCATTAGCAAAGGTGATGCCAGCAGAGGCAGAAAAATGCTTGCACATTGGACTTTGCTCTCTTGCTGAACTGCCAGGCTAACTAAGCCTGCTAGATGAGAGACGCATGGGCTGAGTCATGCCTATTGGCCCTGACACTGAGCCAACTGTCAGACATGATTGGGGCCATCCTAGTGCAGGCAGCCTCTGTTGAGCTGCAGCTGGCTACAGAGATCAGTGGAGCTGGCTCATAACCAGAAGAATTTGCTGAAGAATCGCAATGACGAAATGGTTATCACCGTAAGCCACTAAATTTGGGGCTATGCTCTGAAGGTTCACTACAAAACAAGGAATCATGAGTGGCCATGACCATGAGCTGGCTGAGCATACAGGTGAGTGTGGCTGAAGTCACCCACTCCTTCCACTCCTTCTGCTCACCAGTCCCTGAGGCAGAGGGACCATCTCAACAAGCGCTCTTCTATTGGTACGAGCACGTGAGCTGGCCACTGTCCAGAACCTGAAAGACGGCTTGCATGCATGCATTTACTCAATCACTTTATAATTGTTAAATGATTTATTCAACAAACACTGATTGAGCATCAATGTGGGTTAATCCCTGCAGAAAGCACAGAGGCAGGATAGACATGGGTCACGTCCTTACATGGCTAAGAGATCAGATCAGGAGCGGGAATGGAGTTTTGAACAGGAAGTGGCATTATGACAATTGTCTGGCTTGATCCTGGGCCTTCAGCCAGAAAATCCACCCACACACTGCTTAACAGCACCCAGGAAGGAGGAACTACAGCTGTCCTTGCTCTTTACATAGTGGTTAAGAGGACAGACTCTGTATTCCACAGTTTGAGTCTGAATTCAAGACTTACTATTTGTGTTAATTAATCTCTCTGTGCTTCAGTTTTCTAACTGAAAATACGGCGTGACATGAGTTGCTTCTTAGTAGGGTTTTGTGAGGATTGAGTTCATACCTGGCTCACCACCATGTGCACTAAGTGTATGTTACTGTTTTTTATGATGATCCCTCGTCTTTGTTCTTGCCATCCCTCTCTCACCCCCAACTCTGTGAAGCTCCTGACACATACTGATTTTTTTTTTTTTGCACTGATATTGATTTGCCTTTTCTGCTCTTCTGGTAGCCATGAAAATATATGTCTCAAGACCCCTGCTGTCTGAAGCACAGCTGATGGGCAGCTCTGGCTTGAGGGATCTCTCCTGGCCTGGCCCAAACTCTTTCAATTTTGTCTGCATCAATTCCCACCCAGTCCTCCTCCTGTGCCTTCTCCTCTTCAGCAACTGCATCGGCACCTGCCATCCTCATCTCCCACCCATTTCTCCTTCACATTCTCCCGCAAACCTCTTCTAGGTTTCACCCTGGACTGTCATCTGCTTTTACTTTTTGGAGGAATCAAATGAACATCCCCTCTGACTCTACATCCTGCCTTTCTCTGCTTATTGCTACCATAGGCAATAGCCTCCAAAAGGCTGTAGTCCTAGGCCTAGATCTATCTCCCTTCTCTTTGGTTGAAAAGAGGGCCAGGAAGAGGCATCAACTCCCTCCCATGGTCCACAATCTACTGCCTCTACTTAAAAATACAGCTGCAGGCTGACCGCTTCCCCACCTCCACCACCACCATCTTGCTCTGAGATGCCATCCTCTCTAGCCTTATCAAGGCAGTAGAATCCTACTCAGTTTTCCTATTTCTGCACAGACCCCTCTTCGGTCTACCCTATCAAACCCAAGTGATCCTGTTAAAACTAAGGCAAATGGTATAGTGCCTCTGCTTAAGGTCTTTATCTACTAGATTCCCATCTCACCCAGACCAAAACCCCAAATCTGCAATGATCAACAGAGCGTCCCTGTCATACCTACCCACTTCCCCACCTGCTCATTCACATTGTCTACACTTTCTTTTCTTCTGTGTGTCCAGCTCAGGTTTTATCATTTGCTGTGCTTCTCTCTATAAATTGCCTACTGGATTCACCCCTCATTTTATTTACAGGCCACTTTCTCAGTGAGGGTCTCATGGTAACTCTACCTGAAATTTCAAACTTCCCCTCCCTACTTCTTCCATTATTTTATTTGTTTGATTTATACCACTCATCACTGTGTAACATGGTTTGCATTTTATATATTTTATTTTAGTGTCATTCTTACTTCCCTAATAGAATTCAAGTACCATGGCAGCAGGTGATTTGGTTTTGTTCGCTATTGTACTCACATTATATAGCCAGGTATGTGGAATATAGGGAGGGATGGAAAGATGAAGGAAAGAAGGGATGGAGGAAGGGAGAGGAGGAGAGATGATAAAGGGCTGGCCAGGTGTTGGAAATGCCACATGGCTCATAGGGAGAAGCTGCCGTTCCCAAGGACACACTGGCGCCTGTGGGGATTGAGTCCACAAAACCCTGAAAACACTCTACTCTAACTTTGACTTAATTCATCCTTTCATGTCCTAAGGTTAGTAGGTCAATGCAAGATTGGTTGGCCTTTGACTTCTGTCTTCTAAAAGCCGAAGTTGAAGATGAACACTCCAGGAAGACCCAAAGCTTGAGAGCAAGACAGACAGGGATCTGAATCCTGCTCTTGCCCAGTCCTGGCCCAGCATCTGAACCTCTCTGACCCTTATTTTCTTCATCTCTAAAGCTAAGATAATAAGATGTTTACATGAATATAACAACAGAGGCGCTCTAGGAATTAAGTAATACATTTCAAGGCCTTAGCACAAAGTTGGCTATTTAACAAATGCTCACTGCTCCCAGGGAAGAGCTCTTCTATGTCTTAGTTTCTCCGTGTGGAAGAAGCAGCTAACACCACCACCCACTGTGAGAGTTTCTGGGAGGATGTGCCTGGACTGTGCTGCTGCTTCTGCTGTTGACAATGGTAGGGCCTGCAGATGTCAGACGTGTATCTAAAGTCCCACAGTGATCCTGGAGCAAGCAAGGAACTCCCAAGTCCTCCCTGTAACTATTCATTATACATTTTATTCACTTATTATGGAACTTAGCAAAAAAGTCATAAAGCCACAAAGTTACAAGTGGCAAAACTAGAATGGAACCTATGGGGGATCTACTTATCAACTTCCCAAACCACTGACCACCCCACACTGCATGGGGAAAGTTGCCACAACCTGTCCCTCTCCACTTGTTAAAGACTGATAGGACTTCACAGTCTAGACTCTCTGGTGCTCAAGGGGAAGCTGTGAACTCACCATCAGCGCTGCCTCTCCTTGGAGAGCAAATCACCAGCCTGGGCCTCAGGCTGTGACTCCATGCCATCGCCTCCCGTTCCCCAGGAGCAGATGGCTGCCTCTGAAGTCATCTTTCACCGAGCTCCTTTCTAGTACCCCAGGAATCTTCAGTAATTACTGCTATTATTCTCACATTAAATAAGAGTTAAAATCAGGATTTCAAAAGTGTGGCAGAAAAACTAAACACACAGCGACACACACGTGCATGCACACACACAGATAACACACGCACACTCGAAGACAAGTGTGCATGCACACACACAGATATGTGTGCACACATATGTGCACACACATGAATGCACACAGACACAATGCACACGCAGACACAAGCATACAGAGGTAGGCACACATGCACATGCATACAAGAACATATAGCTGAACACAGTTATGCAACAAACACACACACAGTGCACAAACATATATGCACCAGCACATGCACAGAGAGACACACATGCACACAAGCACTTAGTTGTTACAGGGATTCTTAGAGATTGTGTCATAAAGAAATTCTAGGAGCATCATCCTGCCACCAAACCTGCCTGCACAGAGATCCTTTTATATGGTCTTCTCTTAGAGGCAGAAACAATCTTTATTAACCACCTCACCCCTAATCTCCCTGCAAGGCACATGGCAGGGGGCTAGGCAACGACCCTGGTTGACAAGGGCAATATCTGATTCTCTTGATTCCTATTCCTAACCAGTTTTCAAAGTTGACAATTGGAATTACATTTGCTCCTTAAGGAAATTACTCACAGGAGTCTAGCCTCCGGATGAGACACGAGGTTTTTCTTCTGTTTGTTTGAATTCTGAACCTTTTCAAACTGAGTCCTCACCAAATGGTCTCTGTTTATGAAATATTTTCTCCCCCAATTTAAACAGTGGTTACATTTCTCTTTCTTTTAAACGACCCTGACATCTAGCAGGCTGTTGCTCTGTGTCAAGGTGCTTCTGGGCGTCTGCTGTAGGCTGAAAGAAGGGACATCTGTTGCCAGGGCCACGGACTCCTGCGGAGGGAAGGGGGAAGGAGGAGAAGAGAGAAGCAGGTTGTGATGCCTGCTGTTCCATCCGGATTTAGTATCTTACAATGAATCTTCAATTTAAAAAAATCAGTTTTTTGGCATTGAAGTCATTGCAACCGCCAAAGTTCTAAGTCTGTTCCATTCCCTTTACAGGATTCCAAGCAAGTGGTTGAGCCCTGGCTTTTTCCATCGTGGCAGCGCACATCTTTGTTCAGGTAGGAGGCAGGCAGAGGCAGAAGAAGTAGGAGAAAGAAGACAGGAAGTGATTCTAGATTCTGGTTCCACATTCTGTCAACATGTGTGACTGTGCATCTGAAATGAACTATTCTAGGATCTTTCTTGCTTTATCATTGCTTTAATATATCAAAAGAACACTCCACAGGAGATGCCTACATTCTTAAATCTATATACCTACCCATTAATCTACCTACCTATCTACCTATGTATTGTGTGTCTACCTCCCAACCTATATATCAATGGGTCCTTTACAGCTAGAAATACTGAAGCCTAACAAATACATTCTAAACTTTGGCTACAAGTCAGGCTCTGTGAGTTTCAGCAACTTGCTTTTATATTAATGAGAAGATTAACTCAGCTTCCCAACTTCATTCCCAATGTTCTTAATTGCATTAGAAATTGCGTGTTTCTGTGTGTGCAATAAAGGTGAAGACAGAAGACATGCAATCTAAAGCAGAGGTATTGCATTGCAGTAAAATGTGAAATGTATTTGGCCAGATTAAAGAAAGTCAATCTTACAGCAGAAGATCCCAAAATCATGAAGGGCACTATAGGTATTATAGACTTTCCCATTAGGGAGAGTTTCAAATGCAGGAGTTGATGTCATTTCTATCCTTCCATCTTGGCCAAGCCAACAACACAAGTGAAATGGCAGCACTTGTTGACTCTATGAACTGAGCTGTTGACTGTCCCATACTCTCTCCTTGCACAATCAAATCAGTCTCCCACGATTATCTTCTATGACTCCTCCTTAAGTCTTGGGGGTTGGCAGAGGGGTGGGAGAGGTTCCTAAAGAGTGAAAACTGGGCCCTAGGATCCGAGGTGGACATGCGGTTAGGGCAGCACAGTTCTTCTAAATTTAATCTCAGTAGACGGCGGGATTTTAAGAACAGATTTTGGTTTAAATTTTGTTTTACCTCTTTCAAAGAAAAGACAGACTGGGCAGGATACTTTTTCTATGATTCTGTGTCCCGGTGAAACTGAGTCCACTTTTCCTCCCTGGAAATGGATGGGTGAGGCTTTCAGAAGACAGGATTCCCTACATACTCATAGGGGATGAATACAGGACTCAGAGAGACCAATGCAATGGATGTTCCGGCCATTAAAACTCCTTCGCAGGACCCCATTACATGGGAGAATAAACCTTACTGCCTTCTTCTTTAATGAAGAATAAGTCCTCTAAGGATTTGCAAATCTCTAGTCCTTCAAGTTAATCTGTGACTCACAAGAACAAGTGAGCTCTCACCTCTGAAAGACACACATAACAACTGGCATCTTCAGCCCCTGACCCTCACATTCATATGTTGAATCTCTAAGCCCCAATACCTCAGCCTGTGACTGAATTTGGAATCAGGGCCTTGAAACAAGGAGTGGGAATGAGCCTATCAGGGTGGCCCTGCTCCAACCTGGCTGGCATCCTGGTAAGAAGTCAGGACACTTGGACACCCCTGGGGTGTTGCGCCCAAGAAGACCGCATGAAGAGTAAGCAAGAAGTCCACCAAGGAGCGAGGTCTCAAGATAAAATCAACCCTGAGGTATCTTTATCTTGAACTTCTAGCCTCCAAAACTTTGAGAAAATTAATTCCTATCATTAAAGCAACCCAGTCTGTCCAAGCTGACTAAGGCATGATGCAGACATTGGACATTTTGGGAAAACGGGAATGATTGAGGCAAGAAATCTCTCTGTTCAGGTGATGTTAAAAGAACTAACTGTCCAGATTAAACACAGTTGTCCAGGAAAAAAATACCCTACAATAAATATATCTCTATAAAATCAAAAAAGTATCTAATTCCAATGGATGACTTGCAATGTTTAAGGAAAGCACTAGTAGCACAAAAAAAAAAGATCAGAAAGACCAATTCATGAAACTGATTTGAGTCCTGACCCTGTGCTTAGTAGGTGAATTCTCAACGTCTCTGACCCTCTGTTTTCTCAACTATAAAATGGACGTAATTATATAGTTAACTTAGAGTACAACTGTGAAAATCAGATAATACATGTGAAATAGCCTGATTGATTTTACTCTGCCTCTATCCCCTTTAGAAATTTGACAAGGAGTGTGTTGTATCTGTACTCTCTATCTTGCCAAACAGTTTCGTTAAAACTGCCAGTCCCTTAGAAATACACATAGGGAAAATTAAAGAAGTATGTAGCTTTAGAACACGTGCATGCTTTTTGGAATTCTCAAAATTCCAAGACAAAATGATAAAAAACTTTTTAAAGAATGAGTTCAGAAAAGTCAAGGAATGTGTGCCAGATCAATGGGAGGAAGATGTTCCGGTAACCCCCACACCTCAGGAAATGACTGCTGAAGAGGAAAGAGTGGCTGACACGTCCCAAACTTAAACAAATGCAAAAAATTGCAAGTGCCTCGGGGTGTTCTCAGTTAAAACACTAGTGAGTTATATTCAGAACAGTTAGACAAAAAGGGAGCAGACACATGTGCAAGGTTCAGAGCTCTGCAGACACAGGGAGAATGTTTAAAATTCTATGAAAGCGCGATGTAAAATTTATGCCACCAATTTTGAAAATCCATGCAAAATGAATGACTTCTTGGGAAAATACAATTTACTGAAATTGACTAAAAGAGGTGGAAAACTCAAGTAGACCAATAACCATTGAAGAAATTGGAAATGCTGTCAAAAAAACTACTCAAAACGAGGTACCAGTGAAAGCAATTTGGAAATCACTATTAAAATTAAACACACACACACACCTTTCAACTCGGAAATCCCACTCCCGAAGTCTATCATAAAGAAATAAAAGCAACAGTACATAGGATGTGTGTTCTGGTTATTAATGCAGAATTATATGTAGAGGCAAAAAAGTAGCAGAAAAATGAAAGTTCTATAGCATAAAAGAATGAGCTAAATTTTTATCAGTTGATTTGGAGAAATTTGCAAAAAGCACTGAGCGTGAAAAAGTCAAGATGCAGCGAAGTACATATATATGTATTGTGATTTGGGCAAAACAATCAAAATAATTCCCTCTAAGTGTGTTTATATGTGTGTGCGCATGCATGCATATGTATTTGTATAATTTTATGGTCATAAAGAAGGCTGTGGAAAGCTACCTAGCAGACTGTAAGCACCAGGATTAGAGTGAAGGTTGGGGAAATAAACAGGAGAAAGTGACGCCAGGTTTTCACAGCTCTTTTCTTTTTCATTTTTTAACCATTACTTCAGTATTATCTATATATATTTTAATTCTTGTTAAAACAGATTTTAATGAGCTTATCTCTTCATAGATAGTTCTGCCAACCTTTAAGTCCTAAAACTAAAGGGGCAGAAAGCATCTCTGCTCATTCTATGCATCCTGACAGCAAAGCTATACAAATACAATCCACACACCAATGACAGACCCTAGCTTTGCCCCACTGATGAACACAGAAACAAACTATGAGTCAATCCTCTCCAGGAGGTGAAAGAATATTATACAATGGGAAAGCAGGGCCCACTCACACAGGAGACCTCCAGTCTCACCTGCAAAATGGTAAAGGGCTTAGAAGTCGTCACTTCATTCTTACAACAAGAAAACCCTGAACAAACAGAAAAGCAATGACATTTTGGGGATCAATCAGAGAAGTGAAGTCACAAAGCAAACCTCCCCTTCATAATCTGTAGAAACAGGTAAATCCACAGGGTTTAGGTTAAGGTTTTCTTACCTGGAGTCATAGACTGGAGGAACACTTCAATGGCATTATTTTTAATAAGTTGCTGGAGGCCATGCGTGGGCTAATATGAGAATGATAAATTCCTGGAGGCCTCAGTCTTAGGGCATCTCTGATTCTCTTACACCAACTAGGGTTCAATTTCATTCTGTGCCCCATTTCAGATGACAGCCACAAATGGAGTATCCAGGCTACCCACATTTTTGTCCAGCTGACTAAAACTGGGGGTAGGTTCCCCGGCCACACCTTAGATCAACTCACAGAACTCAAGAAAACAGTGCATATACAATTACCAGTTCATTATATAAAGTTTATTATATGGATACAACTCAGGAAAAGCCAAAGGGATGAGATGCTCAGGGTAAGGTATGGGGCCCAGGGGGCAGTCCAGGGCATGCATGCTCTCTCTGGACACACCACCCTCCCAGCTCTTTGACATGTCCTTTGACATAATAGCTCTCTGAACCCCACTGTAGTTTATGGGTTTCACTACAAGGCCTAATTGACCACTGGTGATTAAACTCAATCCCCAGCCCACCCCACTTCTCTCCCTGCAAGCTGGGGTATGGAGCTGAAAGTTCCAACTCTCTAATCAAGACTTGGTCTTTCTAGTCCTTACTCTGAAATGCTGGAAACCAGGCTGGTTTGTCATTGCTATGTGTATCATATTTTACAGTGAGCTTCTCCTCTCATTAGCATACAAAAGATAGTCAATTTGAAGGATATCAATAGCTCTGTGCCAGAAACAAATAATCATTTTTTTCATTATAGTATAGGGGGTCCCCCCACACAGTCCTGGGATTTACCTCTGGGAACCCCACTAGGCTCTCACAGTGCGAGCAGATGAAGATGGCCTGTGGCTCTGGTGAGCCCAGAGAAGGGGGACCTGCCCGGAGCATTCTCCCGCAACAAAAGGCTACTCTCTGGAGGATAAGATTGTCTATGAACTTTATCACACTGGGGGAATGGGTTATTCCCTCGGGCCAGGACCTGCTGGCCTTCCTGTCCCACCTAAAGAAAGAGAGGAAGTTAAGAGACACTGTGAAGGTCAAAGTTCAGGGACAAAGGACCTAGAAGACTTGAGATTTAACCACAGGGTTATAGCAAGCTTCTCGCTTCAACCCACCACCACACCAAAGGGGTTCCTGTGTAACAGTGGGTGATAAATAAAGAAGTTATTATAAGATGCAGTCTCTCTCTGAGAAGTATTTAAGAGAGTAAGTACTTTGGGAATTCCAAAGTCAATAGGGGTGATAAAAACATCAAACAAACTTGAAGCCTTTGGTGCCAACAGATATAGCATATATGAACTAAATAGTCACAACCCATTGCCACATTAACGTAAAACTCACACTAACGGAATTTTACTTCAGTTCCCCAGCTCCCAGTATGTATGACTTTCAACAAAAAATTACAATTACATGTTAAAAGGCACTTTTCTTAGGAATATGTCCCTGGTGGTTTATCTGGTTGTTTCTCTTGTTCATGGTAGATTTGCTTGTAAGCAGATAATGCATCATGAAACTCCCTCTTTATAAGGAAAACCTTTTGGTACTGGGGTCCATGTTTTCAAGCTTTTTAAGGTTGTTGTTGAGGTCCACAAAAGCTCCTGCTAAACCCTTCACTGTGTATTTTCTTTGGGATCCTCTTCTTTTCCTTCCCTGCATTTTCCTTTTCTCTTGCCTCTTCTGCAGTTCTGCATCCTGTTTCAACAAATTCATTAGTCAATTCCTCAGGAAATGCAGCCAGGAGCTCCTCTATATAACTTCCATCCACACACAGGTTAAAGTTGCTTGCCATCTCAACCACAGTCTTGGTGATCTTTCAACCTCCTCATCCTCGGCAAATCATTTGAACCTCTTGAATGTCTCAATTTTGAATGTCTCCTACACTGCTTGGTGACATCATCTCAAGCCCAAGCAAAGCTCATGACACAGTCACAGATGTCATCCTTCCAGAACTGCATTAGTGTTTTCTCAGTTGCAGCAATAGCCTGGGTAAATAAACTGCTCTAATTCCCTCAACCATTAGGTGGATCAAAGGGGTGGTGGTGTTCAGAGGGAGAAACACCACTTTGATATTGAGATGAAGATCACCAATAAAAGGAGGATAGCTGGGAGCTTTATCAATAACCAATAAAAAGGAAAACTTTGAAAGGTATGTTGTTCTGTAAACAGCACTTGCCCATTTCACTGGCACAGAAATCTGGGAGGGCATCTTGGAAGAAGGCTGTCATCTGTGACTTCTCAGTGCTCCTGCAGTACACTGGCAGTGTGTACTTACAGATACACTTGAAGGCTTTGGGGTCCTTACTTTGTGCCACGTCACAAAGGCTTTAAATTTGTAGCCTGAAACAATACCACAAACAAGACTGATAACCTATTCTTAAAAGCCTTGAAACTTGGTATTGACTTAATCTCCTTTTGGAGGAAAGTCCTTCTGTGCATCTGTTACCAGAATAGAGAGGTTTCATCAACAGGGAAGAATTGCTCTGGCAAGTAATTTTCCTACACTATCAGCTTATCTAGAGTTTCCAGAACTATTTTACATCAGCACTCACACCTTACCATTCACTGTCAAATTATGTAACAGGTAACAACGCTTGAGTCATTTAAACCACCCAGTAAACTCAACATCGTAGTCACGTCCAGCCTTTTCTCTCAACAGTGCAAATAAGCTTTTTTGCTTTGGCTGTGCTTGTCTTAGTGCTAGAGGGAAATATTATGCTTCTGTGTCTGCTCTTCAATCCAGAGCACTAGAAGCTTCTCCATATCTGAATTAGGCTCTTCTCCAGTTTTTATTAGTCTAGTGGCTTTCAATGAAGCAGATTCTTTAATAGCTTCAATTGCTGTGTCTTAATTCTTCAAGATCATAGCTATGGTGGAACGGGACACACCTGATTGACAAGCAATAACCATCCCTGATTTTCCACTGTCATCATACTTCAATCGCTTTTAATTCCGTTTCCA
>PVIJ01024255.1:0-12579 GCA_004024925.1 Scalopus aquaticus
TGGTTTGGCTGCTGAAAGCAATTGAACTTGCCACTTGGGGAGAAAAGCTCTTAATTGAATATAATTAACTGCCAGAATACATAGTGCAGTAAATATTGTGGCCAGTCTGAAGGAGGAGGGCTATGAATTTTTTGATTGAGTTTAATTGCTAGGCAGTAACATTTCTTAATTACTGATGTCTAGAAATTTCCTTTTCATTGGAACTTTGGGGGAGGATCGTAGAAATAAAAGAGGTCTTGTGTGTGTGTCTGTGTGTATCTATTCTTGCTTCCTCATTTTCAGATGTGAAAAACCGAGGCCTAGAGAGCCACTTAGTATGAGTAATCTCACACAACTCAGATCTGCGTCCTGTTCTGGCTTTTCAAGTAGCAGCTCCCCGGATGAGGCTTGTCACTTGGAGAGCTTCCAGAAGTGGATCTGCTACACAGGGTTAGAGATATCATATGTGGCATCACATGGCTTTTCATTTTCCAGGCATTAAACTGAAAGAGATCAAGGGTTAGGGCATTTCCTCAGTAAGCCCTGGGAGAGAGAAACACAAGCTCTGTAATTGTGGGATATGGAGTATTTTGTCATAAATCTAGACTCTGGGAATACAGAGGGGAACAAGGGGTAAAGGAAAATACATTATACTTATTTTTCATAGACAGTATGAGACATTTGTGAAAGCAAAACAGAACAAGGCATGAGGACTCCTAAATCTTGATCAAGCACATTTGGAATCGAAATTTTTATTATCTTAGTCTGGACAAGAAGTAGATGGTTTTAGCAAATGGGACATGGGTCATGTGTAAGGTGTGAAAATATACATTTGTAGAAGTTTAAACCTCTAACTCCCAAAGCAAATACAATGATATAAACCTATCTCAATAAACATAATTTGGAAAAAAAGGACAAAAAAAACTAAGTATATCACAACTTTTTTAACATTTAATTTTTTGGCCATTATTTTGAATATGGCTATTATTTCTTAGAATTATTGCACAAAAAATGCCCAATAATCTCTATATTATATGACATCGTTTAAAGTATATTAAAATAAATAAATGAAGACTAAACATATTAAAGCTTACAAAAAAATAATTCAGCAAATTCTAATGAAGAGCTGGGAGTTAGTAATCAATCATTTGGTGGTCTTATTTGATTAGTATACAGAAGACTTTTCAATAAAGGCATTAACGGGATGAAGTTGGGAAATCAGAACCTGCAGGGTAAATTCAGACGAGAGAAAGAAAGGAAGCATCTTGATGGTTTCATAAAAATATGACAAAGTAGCTAAGTCTTTTTTTATTTGAAATTTTAAGTAAAATATATCTTTTGCCTATCAGGTTTTAATTACTTTAAAGTTAAAGGGCACTGGCAGGGTAGGGGAGAGGGCATGCCCATGACTGAGGGGTCGGAATGGATGATGGCAGAGACTTTCTGAGGGGAGGATGTTATTACAGATCAAACAAACCTTTGTAGGGCTTGTGACCCAGTGATTCATTTCCAGGATTTTATTTCTGTAGATGCTCAAAAATTCAGCCACATTCACAATGTTTACAGAAACACTGGCCACAAAGAACAGAAAATGGCAACAAGCCAAATGCCTAACAGTCTGGAAATGCTCATTGGAGTTTCTCCATACAATGGAAAATTATATAGCCATTCTCCGTATTTTGGAAGATGATTTGATGACAAAGAAATGAATATACAATGCTACTAAATATGGAAAACAACACATGACTTGATTCAGAAATTTAAACGGTGAAGATGACAGCCCTTAGCAAGCTGTAAGAATCCCATCCATGATCATTGCTGGTAGTGTAATCTGTGGACATCATGTTTTAACCTACATATTCCAAATTTTCTTTAGACCTTAGCATTAAAAGTTTATAGACGAATAATAAAAACAAAGCCTAAACTTACAACAGAACTGAAATTTCCTCTCTCAGTTGAAATTGGCATCAGTTCTACTGGCTCTTATAATAGAGCCAGTAACTATAATGTTTCTCTCCTCTACTCATTAACTGTTTTGCAGTTGTCTTTAAGATCTTGTCCAAATGCCACAATGATCTACTACTTAGATTTTGAAAGCTTTTTATAAAGTCTTTCTCTCAGGGCTCTGGGACAGGTCACACATAAAGCATCTTAGAAGCAGACAGTCCTTGTGGGTTTTCATTATATGGCTCCATGATAACAGCAAGCTTGTTATTAGCAGTCTGCCTTGTGTTTAATCCAAGTGTGCTGCTGCTGGTTTCCAGGAGTGAAGTTCTCTTTCTGCAGAGCTAAGTCTTAATTTTTCTACTATAAATATCCATAAATAATTCTGGTGACTTCAATTTTTTCCTTTTTTTTTTTTCAAAAAGAAGACACAGTGCTTGAATTTGAATAATATTTGAACTTATATAACCGATTTTCAACATTCACAGATAATAAGACTGAGACCCAGAGAAATAAAATGACTTTCTCAAAGTCACAGTTAGTGTCAGAGATACCTAAATGTCAGCCCACTGGGCCCAATAACATCTTTTTTTTTTAATGATTTATTTATTTATGCATATAAGCTGGGGTGCAGGCCAGAGGCATGGGGCAGCGAGAGGGTTCACCAAAGACAGAGTGGGGAGCAGAACATGCAGATCGACCAAAATACACTGCTGAGGGGAGCAGCGGGCGAGGCAGGAGAGGTCTGCCGCGCCATGTGGGAATCTCCCTGGCCGGGCATCGAACTCAAACCGCAGCTGCCTGACAGCTCCACAGTGCTGTGCTTAACCTGTTGTGCCACCAGGGAGGCCCCAATAACATCTTGAGGGGCCTGCATGTTTGCTCACCAACAGAATGGAAGTGACAGTTTTACTAGATAATCACAAATACAAAATGGCAGCTGGAGAATGAATGATAAATAGCCCCTTTCCCTTCCCAGCTGGGCAACTTTTATCTTTATAGAAGTACTGGTTGCTTGTTCTTTCTCTGACCTTCCTCCCACTTCTCTTTTCTGCCCCTCTATGCTTCCCATCCAGGTGGACAAGAGGAGGACATCCCTGATGACCACACTATGGGGTGCTCAGTGTGGGAGGTGATTGGCTCATCAGATGCTTCTTAGCAGAGCATCAATGAGACAAATAAATCCCTATCTTGCTAACACGACTTTCCTTCATAGGGTAAAGTGGTGTTTTATTCTATTATTAGAGCTTTAAGATAGCTTTGCATAGTACCGTGAACTGATATCCATGATGTAAGGATAAAGGAAAACAAAACAACAAGGAGGAATCTTACTAAAAAGTAATGAGACAACCAAGGATATCTGAAGACCGAATGAAGAGTTGGTAACATTAAAGAATTAGGATTTTTTTCTTTACCTGTGATGATAGTATCATAGTTCTATTTTTTCATAAAATCTGTATTTTTACGGTTGGGTACTGAAATATTTCCTGATGAAGTTTTCTGATGTCTCGGGCTTGTACCAAATAATCCAGGGCGAGGGGTGGGAGAAGTAGCTGGGGGTAAATTAAATGGAATCGTCCATAAATTGGTAATTGTTGAAAGTGGGTGATGAGTATGTGAAGATTCATTATGTTGTTCCACTTTGTTAGGCTAGATCGTTCCCATACCAAGAAGTTAAAGAAGCCCAGTTAGAATCGTGGGAAGAGAAGGAGGTCAAGCGCCTTGAGGAGCAGGGATTAGAGGGGAAGGAGGGCCCTGTCCCTACCACCACGACCCGGTGACCCACTCTTACACTGGTCACTACTGGCATTCCTCCAGGGCCCCCCACCCCGACTGGCACAGGGTAAAGCCAAAGTCCCTAAGTAGCTAGTGGGGCCCCGGGGGTGTGGCCTCCTTGCTGGGCCTCGAACACAGTCTGCACAGCTTTGCCCCGGGGCCTTGGCACTTCCTATTCCCTCTTTCCAGGCACTTCTCCCCCAGATAACTGCGTGGGGCTCACCTCTTTGTAGCCTTTGCCAAATACCAGCTTCTCAGTGAGACCGACTGGGCCTACCTGTTCACTTTTCCCTTCCTCTGCACCCTCTGCTGTGCTGTGACTTTTACCTTTGTACTTACCGCCTTTTAACTCTTACTTTGCTTATTTTTAATTTATTCCCCTTTATCACCTCTGGGAGGTTTTGAAGCAACTTAAAGTTGGAAAACTCTAGTTTTGATCTTCCTGGTTGCTAAGTGTTCTTTGCGTCATTAAATTTGATTTGACTCTGTGAGTGGCAGAACAAGTGCTGTTCACCTCTGCCTTGTTGTTGCTTTAACAGATGAGGAAATTAAGGTTTGGAGACCAAGGTCAGGGTGCTCGAGAGTGGCAGAGCCAAGACTTGTACTTTCATCTTCAAGGAATTGGCTGTGAGGCCAGTGTTCTTTCTACCATAATACATCGTCCCCTACGGCGAACAGCTGTAACTAGCAGGCAAAGAGACATGGGCGAGCGCCCAGCCCAGAGGTAGGCCAGAGAGCAAAGGGTGTGACCGTGGTGAGGAGTGTGTGCACATAAAGATGACTGGCTGTCGTCCCCAGGGCCTGTTGTGGAGTCAAGTAAGGACAGTCCTGGCTTTATTCCATGTCCAGAGGCTTTAAGTGGAGCAGGAGAAAGGCAGATCCTTTAGCGCCCGTATCCTCAATGCAGGGTGAAGTTTCTAGACTGTGATGTACTTTTGGTTTAGCTGGTGCCCACAGACCTTGGACAAGTTTCAGATATTCCAGGGCCTTCACACAAGGACCAGGTACATTTCTAAAGACCATTTTACTCATGTGTTTTATACTCTTTCCCTTTAACTTCTCCTCTCAGCAGATTTGGGACAGCTTACCAGCCAATAGGACCGACAACATAAACATGAAAGATAACCAGCATATATGGAGATAGGGATGTTATGAGCCAAAGATTCTAGCTAGTGAATTAGTGCAATAAGAACATTTGGCTTTGATCATCGGAAGCTGGAGAGTAGCAGTTATTGACTGATTAAAGCTTGTTTCACAGTTGGTTACAGCAACAGTGAATTTTTAGGGAGATATAATCTGAGTCTATCACACAAGTCCTGCGTAAGGGATATTGAATTCATTTGATTTTGTTTTTGTAGCATTTTATTCTTACAGCATTTCTTTAGCTACCGGATCAGTGTTGCACTTACCCAGTAGCATTTGCTAGAGATTAGAGTGCAGAATGCTTGGGATCCGGGAGGAGGGATTTGACTGTGAGGGTAACAGTCCAGGTCGTAGGCTCTCTTAGCCAGCATCCCATAAATAAGTATTTCCCAGTACATTACTGTCTTCATTACTTCTTCCCAGTTAAATTTAAACTTCTTCAGATTTAAATGACTTCATTTCTATGTGTCACTCAGTGCCAGACCCAAGGTATTTTAAAAGTTGCAAAAGCCTTCAGTCATCTCTCAACTGAGTTTGACTGTGGAGTCAGATCAGTGATAAGATTTGAGCCTGGATTCTCAACTAGGATTGGTCTGCGTGAGATACTGGTTTGTGTCTTGGCTCCAACATTTACAAATCATGAACCTAAGTTTCACCTTTTGGAGAATAGAATGGCTAGTGATTCATAGGGGTTTCCTCTGATATCTGAAATTAAACGTTCCTATGTGATAGGATTTGGAAAATTACTTTGGGAGCCTGGGAACATTATTATCATTAGTATATGTGGAAAAATTTTTGAGCATTCTCAGGCCCCAAAAATAACCTATCAAAGTATACCAGATAAGAAGCTTCTACTTTCAGAAAGCAGGGGAAACCTGTATCTTATATGACCCACACTGGGATAATTTAGAGGTCAATTTTTAGTTTCAGTCTTAGTTAATCTATCAGCTGCATTTTTGACACAAATGATCCCTTTTCCTGTGTTCACGTAGTTTCCAGGGAACCAGACTCTCCCAGATTCCTTCCTCTGTCGTTGGTTACTGTTTCTCAGTCTTATTTGCTGACTCTTCTTTGATCACTTAAAGTAGGTATGTCCCACAGTCACCTTTTATTCCCTCTCTCTTTACTCACCCAGTTACAGATCTCACCCATTTACAAATTAGGCTGATACCTGCTGATGACTCTGATAGTCTACATTTCTCCGTCAGACTTCAGGCTTGTGTTCATCTAATTGATTATTCAGTCCCTCCACTTCCTCCCCACTCCCAAAACTTGCTCTAACCACAGCTTACCCCATTCAGTTGATAAATATTTGATCTTTTGGTTGCTCAAGTCAAAAATCTTGGAGGTATCCCTAATAGCCTCTCTTTCTCTTTTTCTCTGCAAACCTTCGGGATTCCAATTGGCGCTTGCTGGTTCGGGAGCTCTGCTGATATTTGAATATCCAGACTTCATTTTCACTCTGCCAACTCCAGTGCCACGCTAACTCTCCATGCTAACATCCCTCTGTAATCTGTCGTAAGGATTATTGTAAAAATATCTGCACACTCCTCCTTACTCCTGTGTTTCCTCCTTTATGTGCTGTCAGAACGATCCTTTGAAATTTAAGTCAGCCATTTTCTGCTTGATACCCATGAGGTTATTATCCCATGCGAAGTGGAAACCCAAACCCACCTACAGTGACCTGTCAGGCTAAGTCCTACATGATTCCCATTCCCAAACCATCTCTAC
Source organism: Scalopus aquaticus (assembly GCA_004024925.1). Lineage (NCBI taxonomy): Eukaryota > Metazoa > Chordata > Mammalia > Eulipotyphla > Talpidae > Scalopus > Scalopus aquaticus. The sequence goes on from PVIJ01024255.1 coordinate 6,574, forward strand.
TGGAGGATTTGTATTGGCTCCTCACTCTGCCTGGAGCACTCTCCTTGCTGATATTCTCCATCTCTTCATTAAAATGTCACATTCCCCATGGGGGCCATCCTTCCTGTCATACTTTAAATTGCACCCCCGCATATTCCTAAATAGCAACTTTTTCTTCTTCCCATTGAAACTGTCACCATTTACTTATTTATGTTTGTTGCTTATTTGTGTCTCCTTCAGTTAGAATGTAAGATCCATGAAGATTTATTGGAAGAAGTAATGACATAATTCTTCCAAAATTGAGAAGAGACCCAGTCCTCAGATTGAAGAAGCATCCCAAGGCTCAAGTAGGAAAAAATAAACATAAACCTTGGTGCCTTATAATAAAATTGTATTATATCAAAGGTAGAGAAAAAAATAAGGTAACCTGGGGGAAGAAGAGGTTTCTTTAAAACAAATAGTTAAGTGATAAAGAATTTGTCATAGCAACGGTAGAGGTCAGAAGATGGTAAAAATATCTTTGGAGCAGTGAGTGGAAATAACTGTTAACATAGAATGTGAATCTGATCCAAGGGCCAGCAGCACCAGAATTACCTGGGAGCAAGTGAGAAATGCAGAACCCACCCCAGACCTGTGGAGTCATAGCAGTTTTACAAGATCCGCAGGTGTTCTAAATGCACACGACAATATGAGACTCCTTGAGCTAAATTGTCATTCAAACCATTTTCAAAGGAAGAATTCAAGAGACTTGTTATAAAAGTCCTCCAATAAAAGAAAATCAAACCAATAGGAAGGAAGAAGGATGTGGGGAGCAGAGAAATTTGGCATGGGTGGGTGAACCTTAGCCTCAAGAAGCTTACAATAGCATAAGATGGGGAAACCAACAGACGCAGGAAGTGGAGGGTCAGTAGTTGCCCTGGAAGCAGTTGTCAGGGAAACTAGTCTAGCCTGGAATTTGCTCTCATTTATGTGTATCTTTGTGTGTTACTTCATGGAAAACTTTATCTGAGCCTCAGTTTTCTCATCTGTGCAAGGAGTTTATTTAAAACACTGGTTTTCAAACTTATTTGACCCTGAGCCTCAGCAAGAAATACATTTTACATCTTGACCCACTTCATTCATTTGAACCTGTGCAGTTCAATGTTTATTAGAATTCTGCTTTTCCCTTCCATGTACCTTTGCACTGAGCTAATGATATTTTTTTGTACTGTTTCCTCTTTAAATGTACTGGTATGCTGTTAATTTGCAAAAAGACAAAGCTGGGAGGTTTACTAAAATTCTTTTTGCTTCTAACCATATATAATTAGTTCTTACTGGTGAATATTAAATCATTAGTGTCTCTTGAGAATGGCTTCTCAAACTTGCCTGCGCATTAGAATCTCTTAGGATATTTTTTTCCCAACTACTGACGCTTGTGTGCAATGTCATGGTACAGATTTAATTGGTATTGTGTGTAACTCAGTGTCAGGATTTTAAAAAACTTCAGAGTGACTTAATGGCTTAGCCAAGTTTGAGAACCACTGCTGACAGAGACTGCCCTGAGTCCAAAGCATTTCTGCTTCAAATGGAAATGGTGTTTGCAGACTATGCTTTCTGGCAGCTCTCCACAGAATATCATACTAGTGTATGGAAAGCCATACATTTCTCTAATTCCTTCTGGTTACACCAGAAGAGGAGTCCTTTTTTTTTTTTTAAAGGTTTATTTATGCATACAAGAACTGGGGTGTAGGCCAGAGGTGTGGGTGGTGAGAGGATTCACCAGAGACAGAGTGGGGAGCAGAACAGTTAGCTCTAATGAAGTACACTGCTGAGGGGAGCAGCAGGCGAGGCAGGAGAGGTCTGCTGCGCCATGTGCATTAGCTCCCTGGCCAGGGTTCGAACTCGTGCTGCAGTGGCTGTGGATAGCTTCATAGGCTGAGACTTAACCCCTTGCACCACCAAGGAGGCCCCGCATTTCTAATTTTTGCACCCAATCTGTGTCTTGGACTCCAGGACTGATAACCTCCAGTATGACAGTGGATGTCATACAGACTTGTCAAATTCAATTTTCCAAAACAAATTCATTTTCCTTTCCAATCTCCTTTCTCTGTCCGTGTTCCTGTCTCTGTCATTGGAACCAACACTGCCCGGTTCTGACGTGAGCCAGGATCCTGTCCATCCTCATGACTCCATCCTGTTATCTCCCACAGCCAGTGAGTCCTCACAGGCTACTGAGTCTGCGCTTCTCTCCGCAGCACTGTCGTGCATCCCTGTCACTGTCTTTCCTCTGCAGCCCCCAAAGGCAGCTGCAGATTCTGGGTTACTCTGCTCTAAACCCACAATCCGTTTTCCACCTCCTGCCTCTGATATTTTGAAAATGTACATCTGCACACGTCATTCCCTCATTTACAACCCATTAATGGCTTTCTGTGCCCTCTGCATAATGTCTGACCTACGTCAACCAGCTAATAGCCCGAACTTCTCTGGCCTTGTTGTGTGTCTCTAATCATTTTTTTCTTCTTTATTGAGGTTTACGACACTGTGCGTGACTGAGGGGAATAGGTTCCGATCTCCTCAGATGTCTGCCACCCAACCTCACCATCAAAGCACCCATAGGTCTCTGATCCCCTCGACCTTTGTTCCCATCCCCTCCTCCTCTGGCAGTAATTCTGCAGACATATTTCTAGGGTTTGTTCTGGTTTAGTTTTTTCTGTTCCTTTGTTTTTTTCCCCCGCTCTTATGCTACATGTGAGTAAAATCATTCATTGTTTTTCTTCTTCTGACTTCTTCATGTAGTATAATTCCCTCCTGTTCCATCCATGGTGTTGCAAATGACAAGAGTTCTAGGTTAGCCTACCTGTCTTTTCTAATCACTGAGGAGTATTCCATTGTGTATAATTACCATAGCCTCTTAATACAGTCATCTGTCCTTGGATACTTAGTTTGTTTCCTTAGCTTGGTTATTGTAAATAGCGCTGCAATGAACACAGGAGTGTTTGTATCCCTTAGAATTAGTGTTTTTGGGTTCTTCAGGTAGATACCTAGAAGTGGAATTGCTGACTTGTGTGGTAAATCTATTTTTAATGTTTTTGAGAAACCATCACACTATTTTCCATCAGGGCTGCATTAGTTCACATTCACTTAAAGGGAATTTTTAAAGGATAGCTAAAGTATCCCAGGGAACTATCGATGAATCAGACAACTAAGACTCAGAAATTTCAAGAACCAAAGTGCAAAGTCACAAGTGCTTGTGGGCATTTTCTCTAAAGAATTTCTGTTGAAATGATTCAGCACTCGCTGGGCACATTTTACAAGAGGGCTCACGACTCACCAGGTGACCCTCTGATCAAGGATGTTATTCCTGAATGTGGGAGAACTCGAGGTTAGGGATAACGTGTGTGACAGAGTAGGAAGAACACAGCATCACCTAGGAGATATTCGTGGTTATGTATCTCGCCAGTGTATATTTACTGTTTAGCTGTATGTGTACAAGTATATTGTATATATGTATACTGAGTTGGACATTCACTTACTTAATTATATATATATATATAATAATTCACTTACCTATATATATATATAAACATATATATATATGTTTACATATATAGGTATGTGTGCACACACATGTGTGTCATGGACAGCCGGACAACTGATAAAGTTCTCAGCTATTACAAAGACTCGGGGTCTAAATGAATTTCCAACAGGGGGAGGCCGAGGAGAGCGCCACAGAAAGCGCCAAGGAGAACATTCTCTTCCTTTCACTCTCTCAGCCCATGCTTTTTATTAAAGATAAGAACAAAGGGACAAGAAAATAGCACGCAATTGTGTTTATGCTTATACAAATTAATAAGTTACTGCTGAAAACAAGTTTTTCTAGTTAGTAGGGAACATGCGCATAAGGCATTACATCCTCAGAGGACAGGAGTCAATTTTGTGAAGAAGTTCTGTTTGCAGAACTTCTAACCTCCTGGAACTCTGTGTGCAGAGTAACCAGGTAAAAACAAAAGACTCCGGCTCTCCTTAGGGCAACAGGCTCCAACATGCATGTATACTTCATGTACTGCATACTTAGTCTCATCAAGTTTCTAGTTCCATTTACCAGCTTATAAGAACAGAGCATTAAAAGAAACAAATTGACAAATCTAAAATGTGGGACATTCTTCAGGACAACTGACCTGGTTTCTACAACCAGCTACTGGTAGAAGGAAGGGGAGGTGGAGCTGCTCTAAAATAAAGGGACATAAGAGAAAGACAACCACATGCTAAGTGGGGACGTACTCTACACCTAATGTGAACATGTGAGCTGTGAAGAGATGTTTTTGGTTTTTTTTTAAAGATTTTTTTTTTAAAGATATATTTATTAATACATACAAGCTAGGGTACAGGCCAGAGGCGTGGGGCGGTGAGAGGGTTCACCAGAGACAGAGTGGGGAGCAGAACAGGAAGATCAGAAATACACTGCTGAGGGGAGCAGCGGGCGAGGCAGGAGAGGTCTGCCGCACCATGTGGGATTCTCCCTGGCTGGGCATCGAACTCGCATTGCGTACCGCCAACAGCTCCACAGTGCAGCGCTCAACCGCTGTGCCACCAGGGAGGCCTTGTGAAGAGATGGTTTTTGACAAAAATGCAAAATTTATGTATTTATAGCACTCAGAATTAATTTCTTAACCTTGTTAGTTGTGATACAGACATTGTGTTTGTGTTTGAAAATGCCCATAATCTTAAGAAATTTGGTATGGTATTGGGTGAAATGGCAAGCCTGGGATTTGCTTAAAAATACTTCAGCAGCCAACACTGACATATCCTCAGCCACTGAGAAGGCATGAGGGCCAGGCCTGAAGTGTCCAGCAAGAGGGACGAGGCCACAGAGCCCCGCATTGTCCCTCCGAGAGCCAAGTAGAGAGTACCCGTGGGAAAATGTGCTTTCCCCTGAGCTGATCCATTTGTCCGGAACACCAAGTAATTTGAAGCAGGGGAGGCAAACCATAGCTCTGAAACCTCACTGACAGGATGTCAGGGGCCTTGTCTCTTAAGTTATTATCAGAATCCTGCTGTTGCTAACACTTCATCATTTATTTTGAAACCTGCTGGGAATTTGTGCTTTCTTTAGTCACCAGCAATTTCCCTCCTCAGTGGACTAGATTATTAGTTTCTATTTTCCTCTCTGAGAGACCAATGGGGGAAGCCACAGAAACTTACCTTGAATTTCTCTGATGAATAAAGGAGAGTTCTCCCGAGCACGCTGCCAGCGGGCAGGGGGCAGGGGGCCGGACAGCGGGGTGGTTACGTTCCCCCTGCTTCTGGGTCATGGCCCATAGTGGGGTGAGGGAGTTGGGGGGGAACCATGCGTTGACAGGGCCAGTGAGCATTTAGTTGACTGATGTGACCCGTGATGCCCACAGTGGGGCAGCAGCTGGTCCTCTGGGGCTCTGAGGCCTTGGATTCAAGACACAGCCGCTGCCAGGCTGTCCCCTGGCTGAGTGTGTGTGGCCTGTCTGTAGGGAACTCCCACAATGTCCCCAATTTATGAAGTGTCCCAGTGTTCCCACAGATCGAGATCATTACTCACAAAGCAGATTCACCCTTGGCTTACAGGATCCGTGAGATCCCAAGCGTGTGAGTCAGATTTCTGTGCCCTGAATCACATTGTCTGTGAGCTGGGAACATGGCTCTGAGAGACTGGAGTGGCTAGGCTTCCGGGGAGTGAAGCATCTCCTGAAGAGGCCTGTGGGAGCAGCCAGAGGATTTGGAGGGTACTCAGTGGTCGCATCTGTAGAAGAGAGGGGTGCTTTTGCCTCTTCATAGCTTGGGAGGCAAAGAATGTGTGTGGAGATGCTTCAGAAACCTACTGTTCCAGCAAATGTTAAGTGGGGTTTTTGTGTAGTGGATTTGCTAATGGTAAGTCACTCCCTACTCTTAAACAGTCCCTCTTTCTCTAAGGTGTAATCCATGAGGCCCCTTACCACTTAAGAAATTCAAAATGTTTGCCTGGTGCGTTGATTGCTGGTTTTTCACCTAATCACACCCCATGCCTTTCCCCACCAT
>PVIJ01024256.1:0-12648 GCA_004024925.1 Scalopus aquaticus
TTGTTCTTGTTTTTTAATTTATATCCTTTACATTACTGTGTATTCCCCATAGGTTCCCCACCACCAATTCACCTGTGAACCATCACCACAGTCCCTTGTGCTCTCTTCTCCCCTGTTTTGGTCCCTCTTCCTCCCCCACCTTGTAGAATGTCTCTTATTTATGTTTGCCTGCTAGGTGGCAGAGGCCTGTGCTCCCCCTCTCTGGTCTCCTTGGTTCTCCCTGTCACCCAGCATAAGGGGAGTATTCCCCTAAATCATCACTTTCTTCCATGTGTGTTTGAGTTATACCACACAGGTAAGTGTGGAGAACGCCTTGAACTTAAGTATAGTTTCCCAGCCAATTATACAGCTGACCTCTAAGTTATCATGCAGGTGAAAATAGACACTCCAGCCCCCAGCCAGAAGCCCCTGGGCCTCTCCCCACACATCATCCCTCCTACCCAGGAGCCCACTAATCTGACCCTTTCCTGCCCCTACCCTCTCTGGTCCCTCCCCCTCCTCCTTCTGGCCTCCCTCCCCTAAATCCCCAATTTCCTCCCTCTCCTCACTCCTCCAGGAGCCTCCCCACTTCCTTGCCCCTGACCCTGGGGGTCTTTCCTGCCCCTCTTCCAGCCCAACCTAGGGATACAGTTTAGAGTCGATTCCCTGGAGGAGGCGGCTCCATCTCTGGAACTGATCCGGTTTAGGAAAGAGGTGGGGGTTGGGTAAGATACTCCACACGGTATAGTAGGAAACCTGCGCACACGTATTGTTTATGGCCTGTCTGCTCCGCGTTAACTTTACTGCCCAAGCACGTGTCTGCGGGAGTGCAGGGAGCTAGTGCTGCCTAAGAACAGCCTCAGCAGGCAGGGACACAGCTGGGGCCAGGTGTCCAGGAGAGCAATTAAGGAGCTCCGGGGGCGGCACATGCATCCCGGGCTCCCGGCGGCGGCGAAGGCCGCTCACTGCTGCGCTGTGTTCAACTCACTACAAAAAGCCAGCTGGAAATGACACGTGAAGGCGGTTTCTTCAGGCTGTTAACTCCCCCCATCTTTCAGACTGCCGACTGTCTGATTAAAGTGCTCCTTAAGATTCAATTCCTGTGTCTACTCTGTTGGCATTGGGTGGTGACAAGTGCCCAGAGCTCTGGTCTTCAAAGTCAGCAGCAGGAGCACGTGACAGGGCCTCTGGGGCAAGGTCTCATCAAGAGCCTGTGGAGACCTAGTATGTTTGTGGGGCCCACCCTGGCGCTAGTATCCAGTTGTTATGGCCTGGGGATCTAGAACCAAAGTCTGTGGTTATTAACGGAGGGGGACCACCATGTCAGTGTGTATTTAGCGCAACAATTCAGACACTGAACCTGACTCTTTATGGGGCCTCCCTCTTGGGTGCACAGTTCTGTGGCTCTAGGAGGCTAAGGAGTTCTGTGTCTGCTGTGTTCAACCCTGCGGCCACACGGGGGCGCTGCGGCGCTTTCCTATTCTGAGCAGCCAGGCAGAGGCTGGGCTGTGTGTGACTCAGGCTGAGATGGGGCGCTGGGGCTGAGCATCAGTGGGGAGGAGGGGGTGAAGGTGCCCTGTGAGCAGCCGTGGCACCAGGCTGGGGTGGGACGGGAGTGGAGAAGAGGAGAGGAGGCTCTCTGGCTGGTTTTGGGTGAATTATAAATTATCCTGAAATATCTTCTATTCCCCAGCCTCTCCCTCCTGTCCCTTGAAACTACAAAGCAATAATTTCCCCTTCTATTCCCTGTTCCTTTCCTAAGGGCTATTTTTAATGTTTTTTAACTGAAGTAACACAGATTTACAATACTGTGTATAATTTAGAGGAATAATTTCACATCTCTTTAGATCTATGCTACCACACACCCCTCCACCACAGCACCCAGAGTCCTTCACCAGAGTCCACTGTGTCCCCTCCTCACTCTGCTCTCACTTGTCCTCCCCTTCTAGTAACCTCATTTCTGCAGTCTTATGTCCAGGGTTTTTTTTTTTTTTTAATATCCCCCTTTTTTGTTTGTTTCTCAATATTCAGCATATGAGTGAATTCATCTGACACATGTCTTTTTTCTTGTGACTTATTTCACTTACCTTAATCCCCTCCAGTTCCACCCATGATGTTGCTATGGAAAGATTTTATCTCTTTTTATAGTGAGTAATAGTCCATTGTGTATATGTCCAACATCTTCTTAATCCACGCCTGTGTTGTTGGGCATTTAGGCTGTTTCCAAAACCCAGCTACCGTACAGAGGGCTGCAGGGAGCACAGGATGTGTGTATCTTTTCAAGTTGGTGTTTTCGCATTCTCTGGCTAAATAGCTAAGGGTGGAATTGCTGGATAATATGCTCTATCATTTTTAATGTTTTTAGAAACCTCAATATTATCTTCCTCAGGTATTGGTCAGTCTACATTCCTGAGGGTTATTTTTCTAAATAAACATTATTATTTTAGCATAGTTTATAATTTATGGAAAATCTGTAAAATTAACACAAAGTTCCTGTAACTCCCACACTCACGTTCCCTGTTGTAAACATCTAATGTCACCATCATGATGAATAGGGCCTGGAGGCCTGGGGACTCCTGGGGGCTCTCTCAGTTCTTGTCTGGAGTTGGTTGGGGTCCATGGGGTCTCTAGGTGACTGAGGTCTACTGAATTTCCCACTTTGCCTAGCCTCTCTTCCCAGAGCCAGCTTCGGTCTGTTGCTTCATCGTCCTGTCCTTGTGTCAGTGTTCTGAACATTCTATTTTTAATTGGGTTGGTGGGCACCCTGACCCCATGGATTGTTCCCCATTTAGTTTGAGCAGGGTCAGGGACAGAGACCACTCTGTCCAGTATGGAGAGCTGTGGGTTCCTGGACAGGGAAGCTCAAGAAAGCAGGGGAGCCTCTCCTCAAACCTGAGAGAAAGAATGTGGAGACAACGTAAACTCAGAGCCTAATGTCATAGAGCACCTATAAATCACTTATGCTATTGACACAATCCAAAGTATTATATCCCAAATCCACCTATCTATGGACAATTAATCTTTGACAAAGGTGCAAAGAATATGCAATGGAACAAGGTCAGTCGGTTCAATAAATGGTGCTGGGAAAATTGGACAGCTACATGCCGAAAAATGAAGCTAGACTACTACCTCACACCATGCACAAAAACTAACTCAAAATGGATAAAGGACTTGAATATAAGACCCAAAACCATAAAATATATGGAAGAAAACATAGGCAAAACACTACACAACATAAACTTCAGTAAAATCTTTAAAGACACATCCCCCAAAGCGAAGATAGTGAAGGAAAAGATAAACAGCTGGGATTAAATCAAACTAAAAATCTTCTGTACAGCAAAAGAGTCTTTAAACAAAATAAAGAGACACCCAACTGATTGGGAGAAAAATTTTGCACACAATATAACTGATAAGGGATTGATCACAAAAATCTACAAAGAGCTCACATAATTCAACAGAAACAAAATCAACAATCCAGCCAAAAATGGGCAGAAGAGCCAAAGATACACTTTTCCAAAGAGGAAATGCAAATGGCCAACAGGTATATGAAAAAATGTTCAACATCACCTATAATCAGGGAAATGCAAATCAAAACCACTAGTGAGAATGGCACACATTAAAAAAACAGGCAACAACAAATGCTGGTGAGGATGTGGAGAAAAAGGAACTCTTCTACACTGCTGGTGGGAATGCAAACTAGTCCAACCATTGTGGAAAGCCATATGGCAGTTCCTCAAACTGCTAAGAATGGAGCTCCCATATGACCCAGTAATACCACTTCTGTGAATCTGCCCAAAGGACACAAAAACATTAATTCAAAGGATACATGCATCCCTATGTTTATTGCAGCATTGCTTACAATAACTGCAATATGGAAACAACCCAGATGCCCCAAAATAGATGATTGGATCAAGAAGATGTGGTACATATACACGATGGAATACTATTCAGCAATCAAAAAAGATAAACACATGCAATTCGCAGCAACATGGATGGAACTAGAAGGGATCATGCTAAGCAAAGTAAGTCAGAAAGAAAGAGAAATATATTGAATGGTTTCACTTATAGCAGGAATATATGGGAACCAAATGAGAGAGAGACATTTTTTGAGGGAGGGGAAGGATAAGGGCTCAAAACGGGGGTGAAAAGAGCACAAGTGAATTGGTGGTGGATAACCTATGGGGAGTACATAATAATGTAAAAGACATAAACAATAAAAATTTAAAAAATTTTTAAAAAACAACAAAGTATTATATCCCAAGAAAATTAGTTTGTATGATGTGCACTAGACTCTTTTTTTTTTAAAGGATTGAATGACAAAAAAATATCATAATATAGATTCGGTGGAGCCTCCCTGGTGGCACAGGGATTAAAGTCTCAGAGATAATCAAGCTATAGCCAGCCATTGCGGTGCAGCAGACCTCTCCTATCTTACCCGATGCTCCCCTCGGCAGTGTATTTCAGTAGATCTGCCTGTTCTGCTGGCCACTCTTACCTCACCCCCCTACCTCTGGCCTACACCCCCGTTCTTGTATCCGTAAAGTGTGCCTTGTATGCATTAATAAATAATAAATCTTTAAAAATATATTAAAAAATGTAAAAATTCTCTCTTCTCATTGCCCTGATTCTTTGATTTAAAAGTATTTATTTATTAAAATTTTTTTTTTGTTTTATTTACACATACAAGAACTGGGGTGTAGGCCAGAGGGGGGATCTGAAGGGGGTGAGAGAATTCACCAGAGACAGAGTGGGGAGCAGAACAGGCCGATCTACTGAAGTACACTGCTAAGGGGAGCAGCGGTGAGACAGGAGAGGTCTGCTGCGCTGCAGTGGCAGGCCATAGCTTGATTAGCTCCTGCCCTGGTTATTTTCCATAACAGTTTTTTTCTTAAGTACATTTCCTCTTGGGTCTCCAGCTGTGCCATGAGTTCAATGCCAGGCCCGGGGATATTCCCACATGGAGCAGCAGACTTTTCCTGCCTCACCCCCTGCTCCCCTCAGCAGTATATTTCAACTGATCTGCCTGTTCTGCTTCCCACTCTGTCTCTGGTGAATCCTTTCACTGCCCTACACCTCTGACCTGCACCCCAGCTTGTATGCATAAATAAGTAAATTTTTTTTTAAATAGAACACTTCCTGTTAACATGCACTGGCTTATTAATGTTATTCTAAATGAAATAGTAACATCTTTAAAGATTGTTTATTCCCAGTGTGATAAAAATTGAGAACTATAACCCCATAAACAAAATTATAGCTGGGGTTCCGGCTAGTTTATAAGACCATACACAAATTCTGAAAGGAAAATGTTTGAGAATCGCTGACCTGTGCCTGTCTCAGGGAGATGGTGTGACAAAGGTGTTTGTGCAGGAGAGGAGAGGTCAGGGCATAGTCCCAGGTCCCAGGTCCCAGGGTGTGGTTCTTGGGCCTCAGTCCCCAGACTGGTTAAGGTTCAGGATTCGCCCTTTTCCCTCAGTTTCACATAGGCCTCTCACCTGGGTCGATTCCCCCAGGCTAGGTATTCCCTTATGGCTCCTCTGTTCTCACTCCCAGTGTCCTGGAGCATTTCCGAAGTTGATCAGCATCACAGAAACTCCAGGTACAGTTTCAAGGTAGCTAAGTCGATCAGCATCATCGCGGCTCCAGGTACAATTTCAAAGTAGGGGCAGGATTCAGATTCTCTGGAGACCTGCCAGATGTGGATTTTGAAGTTCCCATCCTTTCTAAGGTGGCTGCTGCTGCTTTCAGGAACCCTGGCCCTAGCCAAGAACTGGGCCAGTGAGTGCGGAGTCTAGGGGAAAATGGCTACTGAGTAGACTGGGGCCAGGGAACCCCAGGCGGGGGCACAGGACCCCTAGAAAGGAGCGATCTGCCATAGTTGGCCCTACTGACTTTCCTCTCCCCAAACCAGTCCTGGCTTCCAGGCTCCCGCCATCCTTTTGTGCCCTGAGTCCTGGCTCTTCTTCTCCTGCTACCCCTTGTCAATCTCACTAGACCTTTTGCTGTCTCCTAAGTTATCTGCGTTAGAAAAGAATTCAGGCACCGCCGCAGGAAGGGTGGTCAGCCCGGGTCTCTCCCCAGACCCCCACTCCATGAGGTTTTTCTTCACCGCGACGTCCGGGCCCGGCCTCGGGGAGCCCCGCTTCATCGCCGTGGGCTACGTGGACGACACGCAGTTTGGGCGGTTCGACAGCGACTCTCCGGGTCAGAGTGTGGAGCCGTGGGCGCCCTGGGCGGGGCAGGTGGGGCAGGAGAATCGGGACGAGGACACAGTGAACCTAAGGGACAACTCACAAAGGTTTAGAGCGCTCCTGAGGGACCTGCGCGGCCATTACAACCAGAGCGAGGACAGTGAGCTAGGAGGGCCGCGGGCCAGGTCACACCCCCATCCCCACTTGGGGTTGCCCCAAGTCTTCAGGTCCAAGCGACACCTCAAGGCTGTGGGGCCCATGTAGACCCTCAACCCGGGAAGAAACCCCGGGACTGTCTTCCGCGCGGTTTCATTTTCAGTTTAAGTTCACTCAGGATGTGAGGTCCGGGTGAGCGCGATGCTGACTAAGGGTGGGCACAGGGTCTCACACCTTCCAGAGGATATTTGGCTGCGTGTTGGGGACTGACGGGCGCCTCCTCCGCGGGGATAGTCAGTATGACTACGATGGCGCGGATTACATCTCCCTGAAGGAGGACCTGCGCTCCTGGACCGTGGCAGGCATTGCGGCTCGGATCACACAGAGCAAACTGGAAGCACAAGGCAAAGCTGAGCGCTTCAGGAACTTTGTGGAGGGCACGTGCTCGATGTGGCTCCGCAGATTCCTGGAGTTTGGGAAGGAGACGCTGCAGTGCACAAGTAAGAGGGGCCTAGAAGCCTCCTGATCTCCCCTCTGACTGGCACCCCACAGGGAAAGTGGGACAGTGGTCAGAATAGCACTCACTTTCTGGTGGCCCTCACTTTCCTGTGTCCCCCTGGTTTCATTTTCGGTACTAGAGAAAGACTAGCCAACAGGGCCCTACTTCAACTTAAGGGCAGCTAAGGAATCCAGTCTCTCCGGAGATGGAGGGGAGACCATCCTTCACTGAACCCATTCGACTAGGCAGCCAGTTTGGAAACAATTAGTTTCTTTGTCAACGTTTTGCTTTTGGTATGAGAATGTGTTTGGAGATATGATTCCTTATTCACCCTCCACCCAGATCAGGAGCAAAAGTCTGTTCTCCTCCTTAGAGACCTGCATCTTCCTACCCCAGGCTCTCACCTGGATTCTAAAACTTTCTAATGAATAAAAGATTATCTTACATTCCCCAGCCTTGGCTGGTTTTGGGTTCTCTGCTTCCTCCTTCCACACTCATTGTCCTGTCCATTCTGAGGATGGTCAGTGAGGCTGCGTCAGTGTTTGTGGAAGAAACCCAAAGTGTGATATTTCTTATTCTTTCCCTCTCAGATTACCCCAAAGACACACGTGACCCACCACCCCACCTCTGATGGGAAGATCACCCTGAGGTGCTGGGCCCTGAACTTCTACCCTGCGGAGATCACCCTGACCTGGCAGCGAGATGGGGAGGACCTGACCCAGGACACGGAGCTGGTGGAGACCAGGCCTGGGGGGGACGGAACCTTCCAGAAGTGGGCGGCTGTGGTGGTGCCTTCCGGAGAGGAGCAGAGATACACATGCCATGTGCAGCATGAGGGGCTGCTGGAGCCCCGATTCCTGAGTTGGGGTGAGGAGGGAACCTGGGCACACAGCCTCTGCTCAGGGAATTCAGGAGCCCTTATGGAGACCTTCAGAGGGTCAAGATGGGGGCCTGGGGGTCAGGGTCTCATTTTCCCTCCCCTTCCCTTCCAGAGCCCCCTCCTCAGTCCCCCATCCCCACCGTGGGCATCATTGCTGGCCTGGTTCTCCTTGGAGCTGTGCTCACTGGAGCTGCGGTGGCTGCAGCTGTGATGTGGGGGAAGAAGCGCTCAGTAAGGAAGGGGGTGGGGGGAGCTTGTCCACTGGGAGCTTTTATGTCCCAAGGAAACTTGCCCTATTTAGTGAGTGGAAATACTATATACATACATGTGTTGCCCGTCTGGAGCTGGTTGCTAATCCTCACTGTTTTGTAAAAACCCTTATGAAAATAAATTACCTATTGTTCACCTTGATAATTCTGGTGATGGGGCCCTGATTCCCAGCAAATGTCAGAGGGGAAGGTCCCTGCTGAGAAAAGACTCCAGGAGGTGGTTGGTGCATCTCCTCTCTCCTCTCTTTCCTTATATTTTCCAGTCCTGCCCTGGGTCCTCAGTCACAGAACTGGGAATTTCTGTTTCCCAGTACTAAGAGAATCCTTCAGGACTTCATGGCCTAACTCCTCCCTGGTCTCACATGGTGTTTCTTCCCACAGGTGGAAAAAGAGGGAGCTACATTCAGGCTGCAGGTAAGTGTAGATCGGGGTTTGGTCCTTGGGTTCCTGGGGACAGTGTAGGTGGAGCCCATGGGGGAGTCACCCCCATCAGTCCCTCCTGTGGTCTCATCTCTCCTGGCTCTGACCAGGTTCTGTTTTGTTCTCCCCCAGGCAGCGGGTCCCCATCTTCCATGTCCCCCTTCCTGAATCTCAGAGAAACCCTGCTTAACTTCATTTAACTGATTCTCTTAATTGCTACTTCTGTGTCTCTAAATACTATGCAAAAATATTTTCTTTGTTTTTGAGTTTTATGTCTCATCTTTAGTGAATTGGCTTTCTTTCATACAACCATGTCCTCTGCCATGAAATATAATTATCATTTTCATTAACTCAAAATCCAGTGTTTGCAGTTTTTTCCAGAACATCTTATTTCTTAATAGCACTGTTAAACAACTTCCTGTCATTTAAACAAACTGACAATACCTCTCAGGAGACAGAGAAGGAAGCATTTTCAGACCAGGAGGGAGAAAAAATACTGTCAACTGTTGTTAACAATGAGAAACAACAAAGTGTTGACTGAAATGAGGCTGCAAGTTTGGTGATAACCGGTCACTGTCAACCTTCTCCAGGCAGGTCCAGCCCCTGAGCCCAGAGGAGAAGGGCTGCACAGGAGGGAGCAGGGGGGAGAGAGCAGGGTTGGGGACAGAGACCACCCTGTCCAGTATGGAGAGCTGTGGGGTCCTGGACAGGGAGGCTCAGGAAAGCAGGGAAGCGTCTCCTCAAGCCCAAGAGAGAATCTGGAGACAAAGTAAACCTGGTTTCTGTTCTGGAAGCTGCAGGGAGATCAAAGTATAGACTTGGCCGCAGAGGAACAATGACTGTGAAACCGCCCAGCTCAGGGGTCACTGTGCACCCTGAGGTGTTCACTAGGGATGAGGTTTCCACTCAGGGCCTAAAGAACTAGGTGCCCATTTACAGTCTCAGTGCGGATCATCCATGTATTTTAACACTGTCCTGTGCTTATGCCGAAGGAGGCACATTGCCCCCAAACAAGGGGATACAACCCTCAACTCTGTAAGAGTTATTTCACCTAAAACCTGGGAAGCAGCAGCTGACAGTGACTGTCCCTTCTCTCTCCAGACACCAATGTGGCTTAGGGCTGTCACTTGAAATGGTCTTTATTTTCATCTTCTCAAAAAACTAAGAAAAGTTGTTGATTTTGTGAAAATTAAAGTTATAAGGTTTCTGAGTTTTGTTTTCTGTCAAAAAATTGTTAAATAGTTTTAAAGTTATATTTACATAAAGGAATGAATGTGCTCTGGATGACTTGATAAAGGTAAAAAATATAGAGAAGTCATTGATTTCTTGTCTTTCATTCTACCCCTGGAGATTTGTTTTGCTAGAAAAAATGATCATCTCTTGCTCTAACAAAATATGCTTCAGAAATTGCCTGTGCATACAAAATGTTTGATAAAACTTATAAAAATATTTTGTATGTCTATATACAGACATGTGCACAATATACTGTTTTTCCTGTATGAGCAACAATTTTGTAATAGGAAGGGAAAGGGAGAGTTATATGAAACCTAGTTTTTGAAAAGTCAAAGTGTAATATATCATATATTGACGCTTTGGGGTGTGCGTGGTGTGATCACGCATATTTGTAGACCTCTTAACCTAGACCCCTAAATCATACTCAGTGTGTAAATCAGTTACCTCAATAAACATAATTAAAGATAACCTGATGATGAACCGGGCACGGACTCTGTTCCAGGAGGACTGTGGTCACAGGGCTGTGCTGAGATGGATGGGCGGGGCGGGGCAGGGAGGGGGCTCAAGGTCGGGCTGTGAGAGGAATTCAACGGGAAGGAGGTGCGGTCAGTTATTCTTGGGAGGTGACACATCACTAAGATACTGAAATGTTCATTTGTGTATATTATAGTAAAAAATGCATAATGTTCTTGATTAGGGGCAAAACTCATCAAATAGTACACTCTAAATATGAATTCGGGCCTCCCTGGTGGCGCAGGGGTTAAAGTCTCAGCTCTGTCAAGCTATGGCCAGTCACTGCTGCAGCAGGTGAATCCCAGGCCAGGGAGCTGACCCACAAGGCACAGCAGACCTCTCCTGGCTCACCCACTGCTCCTCTCAGCAGTGCATTTCAGTAGATCCGCCTGTTGTGCTCCCCACTCTGTCTCTAGTGAATCCTCTCATCCCTCCACACCTCTGGCCTGGACCCCAGTTCTCATATGCATAAATAAATAAAAATAAATCTTTAAATATGAATTTTATCACAAAAAAAGAATGCTAAGTTAATTTGAATTCTAGTTATTTAGTTGAATGATGAAGAGTTGAGAAATGAAATGTGGTCACACATGCAACGGACATTGAAATTCATCAGAAAAGTAAGATGGATGGAGAGATGTGGGACCTGGATTATTCTGTGTCTCAACTATTCTTTTCCTTTGCCTTGACTATTCTGTGCCTTTCACCCGAGTATGAACAGGGAAATTTTGAGACAAGGAACCTCTCAGGACAAAAGTCCTGGCATGAGGATCTCTACATGCTGAAAATAGCATGTGCAGAAACAGCAATAGATGCTGTGCTCAGAGTCGCAGAGACACTGAGGGTCCCTTGACTCTCTACCTGGTTTCCCAGCCTTGGCAGGGGCCAGATGGCTCTCGGCATCCCCCACACTTGTGCACCCCGTTTGCTTGCTTGCTTTGATCTTTTCTATTTTCTGTTTGATTCTAAATACAAACGAGACTGCCCGTGGAGCTGGGCTGCTCCTCTGGTGTGGTCCCGCCAGTCTTCTCAGTGCTCTGCACGTGGACTCTGAGTGATCTTATTTCATCCCGTGTCACACATTATAAAGAGACAGAGAGACAGATTGGCAGGGAGGTGTGTGTTAAAGCAAATGTGGTGAATGCTGGTGCTGGGACCAGGTGGTGTGCTCTCTCACAATTATTTCAACTCTTCTGTGTGCTTGAAAACGTTCATAAAATACCACAGACAGAGCGGTGAATGTGGCCACACTCTGGGGGCAGCCAAGGCCTCCAGCCTGTCCTTCAAAGCCTCCGAGGGCACCCATTTTTCTGAATCGTGTGCGGGATGGATGAGCACAATGCAGCTGTCCCCTCCCTAGCTTAGTTCCTTTGTGCTCATTCCTAGGCACCCCCAAGACCACCCCCAGGGTCAGAATCTCCAAGGACATATCACACACACCAGCTATTCTGCCCTCTTCACCATGTGTAGACCCCTGTCCCACAGCCTCAGTCCTGCCTCCCGGGGCCTGGGGCCTGCTCACCTGGGCAGGGCTGAAGGCCTGGACCCCTCACCTCACCCTTGGCCTCTCTCTGTCCCTGCTCCCCTGTTGTTGATTTTCCCGTGTCCTGTTTTCTGTGTCCATCGTTTTATCACCCCTTTGCCCACTAGTGTCATTTGCCTACTAGAGGAGGGACGTGGAAAGTCACACCTGAGACCATGAACAGCTGAAGCAAATTTCTGTGCCCCCAGCGCCTCCCCACACCTGGACTTGACATGGAGTCTGGGCTGGATTCCCCTCAGGCCTGGGCAGCCTGGCTCCGGGGTCTTCTGGCCCCCAGGCCTGTGTTGTCTCTTGAAGATCCCAAGGTCTGTCCTTCTCCAGCCTCTTCTCAAAGTCCCTGGTGGGGGTCCTGGTGTGGGGCTGCTCGTCCTCTGTAGGGGGGACCGGGTAGGACACTCAATGTGCACATTTTATCTGTAAATGCTCAGGAATTTTCTTGAAAAAATTTTTTTTTGTCATTTCCACTCTTCACTCTTTTAGACACTTGTATTATTGACTTGTGGGAATCTTCTGATCGATAGACTCATATTGTTGTAGGTCTTCTCTCTCCTTGTCATTTCTCTGCCATTTCCATTATTTAGTGGGAGTAAGACTTTTATATTCCATATTGTCTGCTGAATTATTATGATCAAATCTATAATTTCCAAGAGCTCTCTCTTATTCTGAGTATATACAATTTTATAAAATCTTTTTTCTTATACTAATTTTGTTTATATTTTTTACATCTTTTCATATTATTGATTATAGTAGTAGGGATCTGTTAAGACTCCTGCTTCTCGATATGGTACATATACACAATGGAATACCATTCAGCATTCAAAGAAGATAAACACATGCAATTCACAGCGACATGGATGGAATTAGAGGGAATCATACTCAGTGAAATAAGCCAGAAAGAAAAAGAAAAATATCGAATGGTTTCACTTATAACAGGGAGGCCGGGTGGGAGAGAGACAATCAGCGGGGGG
>PVIJ01024257.1:0-12647 GCA_004024925.1 Scalopus aquaticus
CACCAGCAGTGTAGAAGAGTTCCTTTTTCTCCACATCCTTTCCAGCATTTGTTGTTGCCTATAAACTATTCTGTTTAAATAGCAGAGATTAATTTCCCCATAGTTCTAGAGTCCAGAAGTTGAGACCAAGGTGCTGTTAGAGCTGGTGCCTTCTGCAGCTTCTCTCCCGGTCTTACAGATGGCCCTCTTTCCCTGGGCTTGGCCGCATGGGCAAGAATGTCTGTCTAGATCTTCTCTTCCGATGAGGACGCCAGTCATGTTGAATCAGCCCCCCCGCCCCAATGACCTTTTGTAATTCAATTGCCTCTTTAAAAACCTTATCTCCAGTTACAGTGACACTCTGAGGTACTGGAAGTTAGAGCTTCATCACGTGAGTTTTGGGTGGACACAATTCAGTTCCTAACAAGTGGCAAGGAAGAGCAGACTCTCCATCACCTCCTCTTTCAGAGCAAGACTTGAGCTATTTATTTTCTTGCAAAATTTAGAAATTTGAGTGGAAACCATCTCCATCCCTTTCTTTCCTATCCAACATGTTCATAAACTGTCATTTCCATTTCTCTGCTGAGACTGAGACCCAGCACTTAGGCATGTTCATCCTTCTCCAGGATGGACAGGAAACATCAGCCCGTGGCGGGTAGAACTCAGGGGGAGGACACATGGCTGGGCAGTGAGTGGGATGGACTCTTGCTCTCATGCACCACCCTCAAATCCAGGTCTCTGGGCAGGACCCAAAGGACATGTGATTCTTTTGTCCAGGTTACTACCTTTTGTGGGCAGGGCGTGACCAGAGAGATACAGGGAGGATAAATTTGGCAATGCCTGATCAGTGATCATTACTCATTCACTCAATTTCTCATCCCTTCCCCTTGGTGTGAGAACAGATACAGGACAGGGTGAGAGGCCAGGAGTGTTTTATTTGTATCAGAGTCGGTATTTTTGGTAGTATTACTCTTGGTATATACTACAAATACCAATATTTGTACTATTATTACTGTTACCATTATTATCAGTACCGGTATTTCTTAACCTTAAAATTGGTATTGTTAGTATTAATCTAATAAAGTGCTAATACTAATAGAATATCTTGGGGAATGCTTTGGAACAAATAATTAGGACTTAAGAAAGGTTTATTTCCTTTCCCATCACTCTTCCCTCCACTAAAATTTCTCCTTTTGTTCTGGGGAAAGATTCTTCCTTTTTCTTCGGGGTAATAAGTGTTTATTGAGAATCACTTTACCTGATCAAATGAACTGTCACATTGGTGTATAGAGAAGATTCCTGGAAATAGCAGGTTAATTCTTGGGCAGTGTGGGGGAGCCTCCTAAGAAGAAGGGGACCTTTTTGACAGTTAGAGTGAGGTTTGGTTTCAGAGAGAGGATTGGAAAGTCCAGGCGAGCAGGCAGGGGCATAAACAAGCTCTCCTTTCCTCTCACCTGCAGAAAATGCGCAACGGGAGGAGCGAATAAACCTCCCAGGAGAGGCAGTGGGAGCAAGTCCCTTAGGGGTCTCAGTGATGTCTCTTTAGGATGACAGCCTTGTCCATACAACAGATAATGACACAGGAACATTCCATTTTAAGACATCTTACCTGAAGAGGACCCATCTTCTGTGGGCTTGATTTTGATGTGTGTTTACATCTGCAATCTTGTTACTCAGGATACAGTTTGTCAGCTCAGCTGTTAAATATAGAACTTGCTAGGTGAACTAGACCCTGCGTGGGAGGAACAGAGCTATTAGCACTGAAGTGAAGCAAAACCCAGTAACTGGAAACTGTATTTGTTAGTGTTTTGGAAAGAGGATGTTTAGACCATGACTATGTGCCTTGATAGATCTCACGCATCATTCAGTAAGCCTTCTTGAAGCATCTTAGTAACTCCAAAGTCATCACAGCATGGTAAAAGAGAGAGAGCGGAACCATAGGCTCCTATCAGTAGACAGTACAATGAGATTTTTCTACTTATGTTCTGTGATATAAGGCTCTAAATCTTAAGAATTCCATCATGGCTGCTCTGGGACAATAGTTCAGAATACAATTCTGCCTCAAGTGCATAAGTCCAAGTTCAAGTAATACCAGTTGTATGACCCAAGTCATCTGATGTCAAAGGAGATATTATGTATAACGTGCCTAGAACAGTGCTGAGTCCTGCTAACGAAGTGCTTCCTGAGCATTGCTCATCAACAATGTTGACATCTAATGCCCTGTCCTTTCATCTGACCACAGGCAAATAGGCAATACTGAAAAATAAGTTGGTCTTTTTTTTTTTTTTTTTTGTTCGTTCATGCCTTGTAAATCAACCCACGGAAAAGGAGACTCATTGAAATTCATCGTCTGCAACCAGACCAGATTCCTGTTGACAGTTCCAGTTTTGATCCCGAGGAAGAGAACTCAGTTCTTTAATTTACCTTATAGGGGGAGGGAAGGTGAGGTTCCTATATTCCACTGTCCAAAAATGGGCTAATAGAACTGTAGAAACTTTGATGTGTCTTTCTAGTTCCCTAGATTCCTCCTGATATGTCTTCTGTTTGATTCTGCCTATCCTCAGTGAATATACTTTTTTTTTTTTTACATTTTAAAAGAAAAGATTTATTAGGAAAAGGAGAAAGGAAAAGAGAGACACCTGCATAGACACGGGCAGGTAGAGAGCTGCTGCTGCTTTGCAAAGGGGAAGGCTTGAGAGAAGAAATGCCTGCGTAGTCACAGGCATATGGAAGCACTGCTCAGTGAATATAATTTTTAAAATTCTGTACAATTGCGACCAAAGAGTCTTGAATGGTTTCTAGAGTTAGACCCAGTTCTACCCTTCACTAGGCTTGGATAGGTGACCAGCTCTCTTGGGATCAGTTTCTTTTTCTATAAAATGAGAATGAGGATAGCATTGTACAACTGCTTAGAGGGTAAAATGCAATCTCTTATGTAAAGCACTTAGTACAGTACCTGGCACATGGACCTAAGAGTAGACCAATTATTTGAGCAACACTACCTTGGTTGTGACCAAAATCACTAAAAATAACCACTTTATTTTGTGAGATTTGGTAAAAACATACAAATTTTACAGTCTCTTTTTACTTTTTACAGCTTCAATCATGTAATCATTTTCTTAAAGGGTTTTACATAATCTTAATATGTATACATATGTGCATATGTATATATATATTAATAGACATATACTGTGACGTGTGTGTGTGTGTGTGTGTGTGTGTGTGTGTGTGTGTGTATGGAGACAAAGAGAAATGGAGCAAGAGAATGAGAAAGAGAGAGAGCAGTAGCTTATCAAAGACCTACAAACATCTGGGGCCAAATATTCACTATAAAGTCAGGAGGAAGCCTAACAAATCATATAAACTGTACTTTAGAATAGCCAATTTGCTGGCAAGGGCAACTGTTCTCCTGTATAAAAGTATTCCAGTTAATAAGTGAAGACAGAATAAAAGAATTAACACTTCACCATTTCTCATCCTCTAATGATTTAATGGATATAAACAGTGGTGGTTGGTGGCTGCTAACATAACAGAAAGAGAGGTAATCAGACAATGTGTACCTTCTGGTGAATGTAAACACCACCATCCATGAAATATTTTGTCTTTTCTCTTCCAATTGAATCTGAATCTGGTCAATCAATTTGCAAGGAATACAGAGCACTGAAGAACACATTCAACAACACCAGAGACATAGTTTACAACACCCTGACTCTTTGAAGCATTGTGGTGTTCAACTTGTTCAACAAAACCTTTTTCCAACAATGTTAAAAGTATAAGAAAAAAAGAGAAAGGAAGGACAAAATTAAGATTAAAGAAATCTATCACATTTTGCAGATAAATTCTCTCCACACCCAAAAGCTTTGTTTAATAATAGAGGGTGATCCAAAAAGAGACGTGCACCCGTATGTTTATTGCAGCATTGTTTACAATAGCTAAAATATGGAAACAGCCCAGATGCCCCAAAATAGATGATTGGATCAAGAAGATATGGTATATATAAACAATGGAATACTATTCTGCATTCAAAAAAGATAAACATATGCAATTCGCAACATTGGATGGAGCTAGAAGGGATAATGCTCAGCGAAATAAGCCAGAAAGAAAGAGAAAAATATCAAATGGTTTCACTTGTAACTGGAATATAGGTGAACCAAACAAGAAAGAGACATCCAGCAAGGGAGGGGGAGGATAAGGGCTCAAAAAAGGGTAGAAAAGAGCATAAGGGACTATGGTGATGGTTCACCAGTGAATTGGTGGTGGGTAACCTATGGGGAATACACAATAATGTAAAAAATATGAATAATTAAAAAATGAAAAAAAAAACCACAGTGAGATATAAAAAAGTGAGTTACACCAAAAATAAGGACATAAATACTACTACTACTAGTAGTAGTATTATACTACTATTATATCATATTTATATTATATAATTATTATATATTATATTATTATACTACTATTATAATACTACATAAATAATACTACTATTTATGTCCTTATTTTTGGTGTAACTTACCCTCTATTCTTAAAAAAAGGTGCACAAATTCATGAAATGGGATGTAACACATAAAAGAGGCAGAGCGATTTCTTAGGCAATGGCAAATGGAAATCCTGAGATGATGCCTATGAATATTGAAAAACAAAGCGGTTTGTAGGTGAAGAGAAGCTGAAGTGGCAGAATACCTAAGTATCTGACTGGAGAAGAATATTGAGAAGACATTTACAGTTTAGTTGGGGAAAATAACAAATATATAAATATAATTATTATAGTTATACAAGTGGGAAAATGAGGAAATTGACACAACAGAAGTTCAACAAGGGGAAAAACATAATTCTAGTTCACTATTAGACTCAACAAAGAACACTATCTACCTAGACATAACAGTGTGAATATTCAGTATAAAGTTAACCAAAAAATGTGATATGACTATAGTTTGGAATAATGCAAGAGGGGAGAGAATCAGGAAATATATAAAAGTAATAGATTGTAATCTTTTCAATTAGGAAGACAACAGAAAAATGTGCAAAATTGACATGGCAGAAAGACATATGGAAGGTGTTATTAGGAGACCAGGAAGAAATTGCCTCTAAAAATCAAAAATAGAGAAAATACTTTTTCCCACCCTGCAATTAAAAGTATGGACACTCAACTGTATGTTTAAGCCAGAGCCAAAGTGTTGACTGGCCATGCATGACAAGGAAGAACAATGCAAAGGGATCTTGAGGGGTGAATGAAAGGTTGAGCCCCTCAGAATCTACTGGGAGGTAATTTTAGGAGTAAGAGTTTTCTCCAAAGATTGCCTTCTGAGACTTCTGCTTTGAAAAATAGCTCCAATTCAGTGACTCAATACTGACCTTTGTGAGGCTGTGAGTCAGAATCGGGGCATTTTAAGAATGGATGACACTGGTAGAACTTTATTGGCTTGCAAATCATCTTATGTTCTAAGGATTGTGTGACATAAATTGACAAATGGACCCAGAGAGAGAAACTCTGCTGGAGGGGTGCTTACATACACAGTTTTCTAATGAATTATACATGGAGACACATACATACACACACACATATGTGTGTGTGTATACATAGATGTAACTATAGACATGTATTACTGTAAGTATATAATTATGATTATATGTGTGCATACATATACACACATGTGTGTGTATAATTATATACATTTATATATATTCACATATATAATTACATAACAAAATGAAAATCAGAAGTCTTTTGTTCTCTGCTTTGTTTCCTAGACTTTCCATGAAGACATACAATGAATATATGTATTTATAATGGGAAATGTAATGAGGAAAACATGAGGCTAAAGTAAAATAATGGCATTCATTGGGGGCTTTAGATTTGCAAACCAGCAGTACAAACTCAGGTATTAGTCCAAATTGTATCCCATTGGGTCTTTGTTTAGGGGATTTTCAAAGAAAAAAGATGGGGGGAAGAAGGATAGACCTACACAAAGTAGGATTGATTATAGATTACATTCTTTATGGCTCATTGGCTTCTAGTCTAAATGGCGGTGGTTTCTGTGGAGAGAAGAGAAAGAAAAGAAAAATCATCTTTGCACAGCTCTCGGAGAAGTCCGTATCTAGCTGGGAACTTGTCCTAACCTGTCACTAGATTTTGTTTGTTATTTGTTAAGTTAAAAGTTTAGTAAGATGGAATCTTGGGAACAAGATGGAGTCAGTGCTCTTTCCTGAAGGTCACTTTTCAGGTATCTGTCCACCTAATGGAATGAATGAATTGGAAACTATTGAAATTTGAAGGAATGTTTGGACATGTGAGTGAGGTAAACAGCCTGCGTGTACAAATATGCCTTATACACATTCTAGAAGTTGCGTCATTACATAAAACATTGGGGGCATAAATACATTCTGAGGAAAGTTCGATTTTGAAGTTGACCTTTCCCATTCTGTCAGGAACCTCTCATCCTGAAATCACATTAGGGAGCTGCATTAACGATTCTCAAATTTCATTGTTTATCCTTCACTCTGCTTTTTACCAAACTTGAGGGAAAGCACTGTGTAAAGGAACAGCCCATCTTGACTAAATCAGTTGAAAGCATTAGCAGTCCATTGGGATCCAGATCAAAAAGAATTTCACTTTGTTTCTATGAAAATGAAGAGATTAGAAAAAGGAGCAGTCCTGTCCATGAGGATAATTCTTCCTCACTTTTAGAGCTGAGGCCTTTCTGCTGGGGAATATTAAGCCCGTTTTACATCACACAGAATCCAGCATTGCCACCTGCCAGAGGGGGCACACACTGAGTGAAAATAACAAAAATGAGTGCAAGATGTTACCCCCAAAGAAGGCTGCTCTGAGACTGAAGTGGGGAAAGGAAGATACATTTGCTTTTGAAAAACCTGGGTAAAAATGAAATTGCCTTTATCCTCAATATTTTCCTAATTCGAGTCCAAGAAAAAATATATCTTAAGAAAAATCCACCAAATTATCTTTTCTGGACAAAACTCAGTCTTAATTCTCTTTGTCATCACTTAATGCTTCCCTCTAACTGTTTTTCTTTAGTCAACAGTGTAAAAACAAATTTGATGCAGATCTGAAAATTGTTTTTTGTGGGGTGGAAAAACACTTTGTGGTTTATAGAAATGTAGTCATTCTCTAGATTACCATTTTACGGTAGGCTGCACGCCAAAGAAAGCAACCTGTGTCTTCTCCGGAAAGTGTGGGTGGGTGGGTGGATGGATGGGGGAGGCCGAAGTGGGAGTGTGAGGAGACTTCAGCTTCCGAATGTAATCAGGTCTCAGATCGAGCTAGTGGCTTGGTATTACAGTGTTAGCTTTGTCTAAGTCACAGCATCTTCAATGGGCCAGTCCTCTCTCCATTTGTCACCCCAGCGCCCCTTTTGTGCGAATGATTTCCAATTGATATTACCCAGAGTTTGGAGTCCGTAGCTGACTAGCCTCTTTGCTTGTACCATTATTCCCAGCAAGCTGGCTACATCTGCAATAAACCCCGGAGGATTTGTGGGTGGACTGAGGAAGTATGAGTGACAGATGAGGTGATAAGGCCTGGATTCTGCTGAAACAAAAGCTTTTCCATACTGGCCCAATGTGGCAGAATCACAGCCGCCTCTGAAGATTTGATTTGATCAGGTTTTTGCCAGCTGTCTCATGGAGGGCAAGCTAGTTAAAAATGAAGTCAGTGAGCATTCCTTTCATTCTCTCCTAAGCTTGCCCATGGGTCCCAGTGATGGAAATCTCAACCTTTTCGTGTGATGGTGGTGGGAATGCTGAATGTTAAAGATGTGTCCGCTGTGCCAAGCTGCTGTTTTAAGTGCTAGGTGGAGATGAGAAGGCTTCATCTCCCTCTATGCTGCAGTCAGAGACAATTTTCAGGTGTGGGAGCAAGAAAGGTGCCTTAATCGAAATTTCTCAGCTTGGTTGGCAAGGGGCTGAGATGAGCTCTTCAAAGCACTTGTTTTTAAGCAACATCAAATCCGTGGCTGTCATTCTATATACGTGTTTCTCCTCTTGGGTTTTACTTTTTCTTTTATCTGGAAAAGCTGAACTTAGAAGTGGTGTCTGTTTACCAACTATGGCTCGCCTGTCGGCATCCGCGTGTTCGTGCATTTCAAAGTATAGAAGGAGGGAGGAAGTGCGGCTTCTGGACCGTCTGTTGCTTGAGAATCTGCTCAAGATATTTTTGTGTTGTTGCTGGGACTTCTGCACCCATTGATACTGGTCAGAGTAGTCTGGGTTATGTCTCAATAGTGAATAACTCTAAAAATTCAGTGGTTTTCAGCAAAAGCTGTTGTCCATGCTCTGTGTCTACGATGGATATTTGTGGCCCATATATTGAAGCCCTGTTTTCCAATGTGCTAATATTTGGAGATGGGCCTTTAGGCGGTAATTAGGTTTAGCTGAGGTCATGAAGGTGGAACCCTTTGATGAAGTGGTGACCTTATAAGTGGGTGAAGAGAATAGAGCCCACACTCTCTCTCTCCACATATCCCCCCCGCCCACACCATGTGAAGCAACAACCAGAAGTTGACCTAATGCAAACCGAGAGCTCTCACCAGATATTTTCCACTACCCCTTTACAAAAGACTTGTTACAGTATATGGTTTTGCTAACCTACGGAAATCCAAAGAGGAATTTTACTTTTATGACAAAAGGCAAAAGGAGAAGACAAAAGGGCCTCCCTGGTGGCACGAGGAGTTAAGTCTCAGCACTGCGTAGCTATCTGCAGCCACTGCAGCATGAGTTCAATCCTGGCCAGGGAGCTGACCCACATGGCGCAGCAGACCTCTCCTGTCTCACCCACTGCTCCCCTCAGCAGTGTATTTCAGTAGATCTGCCTGTTCTGCTCCCTGTTCTGTCTCTGGTGAATCCTCTCACCACCCCCACACCTCTGGCCTGCACCCCAGCTCTTGTATGCATAAATAAATAAATATTTTAAAAAAAAGAAGAAAAAGATTTGCACCAAATCTTAAAGATTTATTTTTTTTTTATTTTTACATACAAGCTGGGGTACAGGCCAGAGGTGTGGGGCAGCGAGAGGGTTCACCAGAGACAGAGTGGGGAGCAGAACAGGCAGATCAGAAATACACTGCTGAGGGGAGCAGCGGGCAAGGCAGGAGAGGTCTGCCGCGCCATGTGGGATTCTCCCTGGCCGGGCGTCGAACTCATGTCCCCGCTGCTGACAGCTCCACAGCGCAGTGCTTAACCGCTGCGCCACCAGGGAGGCCCAGATTTGCACCAAATCTTTAGAGAAGACGCATGCGCTGTCCTGCCCCGCCAGCAGAAGAGTGGCCCTGGCAAGCTCCCTTCCAGGAACTCCTTCCCACAAGCTATGTATTTCTCACATCAGTCCGCTTTAATTATATGTTAGTGTGATTTTAGCATTTTATGTGCTACTTGGTATCATTTGGCAGGCCATTTATTGGGTCTGGGAACACTCAAAAAATTCCATATAAAGTGATAATAATTGTTTCTTTGCTCTACACCATTTTGGTTTATAAAAGTTATCATAGGATTGCTCTAATTTTGGATAGTGGGGCAGAAATGTATCTAGTTTGTCTTATTTACTCCATATATTTTCAAGGTTCAGCATTGTTGACTGTGATTGTAATTAATTTATTTTCATAGTTGTATTGAATTCCTTTTTGTTTATACTCTAATTTCTTCCATCCATCTACCTTTGGCAGTATACATAATGCTGTTATATATATATAACTCACATATCTCACATAAGTGACTCCTGGTACACAGAATAGACAAGCAGGAGTGGCATTGCTGAGATATGGGGGCTATAAAGACTTTATTCACCTTTCTTAGACAATGCTAGTGGCTTACATTCCCACCAACAGCAGTTGCATTCCCATTGTTCACACCCTCATCATACTTAGTGCTTTTGTTTTTGTTGTTTGTTGTTCATTGTAGCCACCTGGTCAATAATCAGACAAGTCTCATGAGGGTTTTATTTTCCATTTCTTGATGACTAATAAGTTTGAGCACCTTTTCATATTTTTGGGGGGGTCTGTTTAGATTTCTTCTTTTGAAAGCATGTTTTTGTCCATTTTTCTCTTGAGTTCTCTTCTTACTGTTGGATTAAATTAAAATCTTTATATATTTAGATGTTGCAAGTTATTGCAAATTAGATGAATGTTGTTAATATTTTCTTCTGCACTGTGACTACCTTTTTACTGTCTTAATGATGTCTCAAAAGTTCTTAGTTTTGGGACTATAAGGAAACCAAATAGGAGAGAGACACTCAGCGGATGGGGGGGGCGGGGGGAGGGGAGGATAAGGGCACAAAATGGAATAGAAAAGAACACAAGGGACCATGGAGATGGATCATGGGTGAATTGGTGGTGGGCTACCCAAGGGGAATACAAAATGTAAAAGACATAAATAACAATAAAAATATATATTAAAAAAAAAGTTCTTGGGCCTCCCCGGTGGCACAATGGTTGAGTGCTGTGCTGTGGAGCTGTCGGCAGCGGCGACGCGAATTCAACACCCGGCCGGGGAGAATCCCACATGGTGGGGCAGATCTCTCCTGCCTCACCCGCTGCTCCCCTCAGCAGTGTACCTCTGATATGCCTGTTCAGCTCCCCACTCTGTCTCTGGTGAACCCTCTCGCCGCCCCATGCCTCTGGCCTGTACCCCAGCTTGTATGTGAAAAAAAAAAAAAAAGAATTAAAAAAAAGTTCTTAGTTTTAAGGTAATCATGATTCATATATTAGTACTTTTTTGCTCTCATGAAATATATTTGATTCAGAAACTTGTGAAACATTTAGTGTATCATTTAGTTTTGTAATGAGAGTATCTTTTGCCATTCTTTCCCAAGGAAACCATTTTCAGTATCTGGGGAAATAAATAATTTTCTTTATAAGGAGATAAATTCACTTTCATTTTAATTTCAGGTTCTTTTAGATTTGAACACAAGAAAATGCTACTATTTAACCAAGAAAAAGAAATCAATCTCAAAGATGTACAAATGCCATTCTAATTTGTAAGCTTTTAAAGTTGAAATATCTTTTCAGAAGACATGATCATGGCATAGCTCAAAGGCAAAGAATTAACTCTTAGCAGGAGGTAGCAAAGAAAATCTGTCAGACACAAGCTGGGAAAATGAAGAGACCCACAAGGGTTTAGATGAGAGCGTGGACTGACCGTTTTATAAGAATTTTTAAGGAAGCTGAGAGTTTTAGGGTCAATCCATAACCTTTTAAGACCTATGTCACTTAGGGCATTGACTCCCAGCAGTTCTTTAGAGGCATCTCATTTGGCTCATCTCATCCTCAACAGGGTGGTGCCAGGATAGATTTAGTTCACAAACTAAAACATCAAAACTTCTGGCCAGCTGGCTATTCAGCCTCATCTGGCTATTCCATCCATCTCACACTAAACTGACTGCATATCCTTTGGCTGAATTGTTTGAAACTGAAGGAAATAGTTTAGTTTGAGGCAGCTAAGCTTAATGCTTGATCTCCAGGAATACACAGATTTATCCACAAGACAAAAACATTCTCCCCGCAACTGACCCCTATTAGGGTTGGGCAAAGGATAATCGGAATAAGTCTTATCGCATCAAAAAGCAAAGAACTTCCTAGGGGAAGCCCTCTCTGCAGAAGAAAAATGGAAGAACTGAGTGAGGCAAAGGCAGGTTATTCTTTCCAGATTTCCCAATCAGACCCAACTGTTAGAAATCCCTGGGTGTTCTCTTGAGCCGAAATATGCTAAGAACCCTCTAGGTATTATCAGGGTATGTGATCTCCTTTACACTTAACCATATATTTCATGAGGCTGGGGTGTCTCAAAGGATTTTGTTTATTTGCTTAAAAATTCTCAGTAAAAGTCCTTTGGGACGGGGAGGGAATGGGGTATTAAACAACTTCAAGCGGAGATTCTAGTTGGAGTGGGAAGACTCCATGTCAAAGGTTTAGGGGCAGGTGGTTACAAAAAAATATAGGTTGAATTCTGTCCACCCCAAATTCATATGATGAAATACTGACCCCTTGTACCTCAGAATGTGACTGTGTTTGGAGATGAGTCCTTTAAGGAGGTAATTAAGGTAAAATGAGGTTGGATGGGAGAGGCTTAATCCAGTATGACTGTTGACTTTTTTAAAAAGAAGAGATTAAACACAGACAGATGTGTGCACAGAAGAAAGATTAAGAGAAGACATGGCAAGAAAGTGGCCATCTCAATCAAATCAAAGACCTTGCTTTCATGAGACCCTAAGCTAAGAGAAATAGAGTCAAATCACCACAGCCCTTTCTTTGGTTTCTCACATTCAGATCATCGTATGCTCTTTCTCTCCCTTCATTCATACTTTTTAACATGGAGGCCTGTTTCCCAATGTCCTTACTCCAAATTTTGATGTATCCATCAAAAGGAATTTGACAACTGTATGTTGTTTACAAGATGCTCTTTTCAAATTCAGTGACGTAAATGACATAATTTGCTCTGTTGTCCGCTCCATTTGGTAATAACATAGCCACTAAGAAGTGCATTTGTTTTGTTGTTTTTTTTATAATATTTATTTTTATTGTTATTTATGTCTTTTACATTTTGTATTCCCCTTGGGTAGCCCACCACCAATTCACCCGTGATCCATCTCCATGGTCCCTTGAGTTCTTTTCTATTCCATTTTGTGCCCTTATCCTCCTCTCCCCCCCCCCCCCCCCCCC
>PVIJ01024258.1:0-12643 GCA_004024925.1 Scalopus aquaticus
TTATAACAGGACTATAGGGAGGCCGGGTGGGAGAGAGACACTCAGCGGTGGGGGGGAAGGGGGAGAAGAGGGGAGGATAAGGGCACAAAATGGAAGAGAGGAGAATATGGGGGACCATGGAGATGGATCACGGGTGAATTGGTGGTGGGTTGCCCAAGGGGAATACAAAATGTAAAAGACATAAATAACAATAAAAAAAGAAATATAATTAACCTGATAAGTAGTGAAAAGGGAAAGGCATCAAAGTATCAATTAGACCTAAAAAAAAAAGTAGGAAAACATTTAGTCTTGATGGACCAAACCTACAAATATACTAGTAACTGCAATATTAATAGAGTATTCGAAGTATCAAATTCCATTTGTCTCAGAAAGAACATCTGGTATCCAGGATGGTCTATATTTGTTGCATCTTTAATATTCATTCTTTCATCTAGGTTCCTAAGTTGTCTGTTTTTATTTTTATCTTTTTGTTCTATTCCCTGGTTTTCTTTTTCTCAAATGCAATAGGAAGAAAAGCTAATGAGAATTGTTTTGTAAATTTTACTTCACAATAATTTTATGAAGTCATTATCACAAACCACACATAGCTGAGAAAACTGTGGTCAAAATAAAAGCTGAACAAATACTTATTTAGCTACCTCTGAATCAAGCACTCAGAAAGATACTGGAATTTAGGAGAAAGATGTGCTAACTATGCTCACGTTGCTTACAGAAGATTTAGGGAGACAGATAAGAATTCAGGTAACTCCATTACAGTTAGGTTACTATTATGATAGAAACACACAGTATATTATAGCAAAGTGCATAAGATACTGTCTTAATCCAACCTGCAGGGATTTAAGTAAGGCAATGCCTGAGTTTCATCTTGAAATTTGAGTAGTATGAAATGAAGCAAATGAACAAAGACATCTTGCCATATTTTCCCAAAGAAAAGGCATTATTGGAAACATAATCTTTAAATCCCATTTTGCATAGGTATATTTATATAGTTCAATATTTTTTATATAGAAAATACCATGGAAGTGTGAAATGGAGAGAAGTCTACATAGGTTGTCGTGGGTCGATCTGAAAGTGTCTGTATGTCATGCTTCTGTATATAGATAATTATAGACAAATTGAAAAGCAGAGCTGTAGCCACATTTTAATTTAGTTATATTACTATGAAGTAAAAATGTAAGGAGTTTGAGATTTCTGCCAGAGATACCAGTCATCAGATTATTATTAATTGTGTAGGCAAGAAATGGCAAATGTTTGAGAACCAGCAACAATGGAAGGGAAATGTTTAGTAGGCTAAAGTGCCAGCCAGGCATGGTGTAGGTTCTCTGTCAATTCAGGAGGCAGGTAGAGGGTCCTGGACCCCTCAGTGGCGTTTTCAGGCTTTTAATGATTTTTCTATGCAATTTGTAGTGAGGCAACCAGGTGCAGGGCAGGCAGTGGGCAGGGGGATAGGGAGGCTAGTGGGCCTCCCAGGCCTCCTGCTAATCTTTAATCTTTCAGCTCTCTCTGGTGTCATCTCATGGTCTCTTCATCTCACAGTCGATGCTCTTCCTCTTGTAGCTGTTCTGCCATCATTCTCTGCTGCACATAGTCCTCTCTGTGATGCTGCCCTTATAGCCTCAGTCGCTTAGGTCAGGTGTGCCCACTTACACATGCCCACACCATATTCCACGCATACCCCAAGCCCAAGTTCTCAAGCACCTCCTGTATTCAATGCTGTAAGTGATAGTCACAGAGGCCAACAGAACCAAAGCCTGACCACATCATTTATCCTACAGCTAAATTATGGAGGATATAAGAACTCTGAGGACAAACAGGACTCACAAACAATTATTTTAGGGTTGTTTTAAGTAGGGTTGGGGTACTGGTGGGTAGTGTGGCTAATAAATGAATTAGAAAGCAGATGGTGTTTTCACTTTTCATGTGATTTGAGTTAGTGGTAATAGTGGGATATTCAATAATTGATATTGATTAAAATTTGGATTTATGGCTTTGGGACCCTCAAAAGAGGTTAGAGCTGAAAAAAATTAATTTGTGTGTCATCAATATAAAGAAGGTGTCCTTTCTCATCTATGAAGAGAAATTAACAGCAGCAGTGATTCTGGTGTATCACATTTATTGCTGCATGTAAAACCATCTCAAAACTTAATGGATTAAAACAAAAGTGATAAAATGCTTTTCAAATCTCTGTGGATTAGTTAAATTATTCTTTTGGCTGTCTTGTCTGTGATCACTCATGTGCATGTGTTTAACTTACAGATCGTGTAGAAGGTGGTCTCAGGTGAGACATCTGGGTTGACATAGCTTTGTTTCTATGCAGTCTTATGTTGCAGGTTGTTTCTCAACATTCCAAGAGAATGAAGGCTGCCCATGCAAAGCCTGTTGGTCTAGCTTCCAGATCTCAACAATGTCATTTCTTCCACAGCTTTTGGTGGCAACCCAATACTAAAAGTGGAAAAATATATTCCACCTCCTTTGGGATGAGGTGGGTGGGTTGCTGCAAAATACTGTGGCTTTATTTTCCAACCTATCCCTTCTGTGAAACATCAACAATAAAGGGTAAAGCATAGCTAGAAGAAGAAGGGAAAAAAGAGACACCTTAATAGCAAGTGTAGAAGAATCATTAGAAAGTTGTCATGGAAGACCAAGGAAGAAAGAATATTGAAAAGACTGTTAACAGGGTCAAATTTCCTAGAACATTAAAATACCATTTGTCTTAATGAGTAAATGTAACTATCAGATTTCATAATTGGAGGTTGTTCAGAAACAGAACAAAAACAGTTTTAGTTGCAGAATAGAGTTAAAAGTCAGACTGAAGTTTATTAAAAAGTAGATGAAAGAAATGAAAAAGAGTCATATTAAGTTATTCTTTCTATAATTGTAGAAGTATAGTGAGATTCAGAATCATGTAATGGTTGTTTTTATATTTATTGCTTATTTCAGTGGAAGAGATATGAGTATATTTCAGATTTAAGAAAAGGCGTCAATAAAGATAAAGATTTGAGAGCTATAGTTGTAGAGAAGAAAAGGGATAGAATAATATTATTGGAATTGGAGAGCGAGAGAGGTATGAAATGGAATAAAAGGGGACAGAAAAGAAACACAGAGACAGACAGGAAGACATGAGACATGGAGAGAGACAGGCACATCCACAGAGGTGGAGACACAGAAAGAAATAAACTCAAAGAGGAAGAGACACAGAAAAACACAAACAAAAAAGAGATGGAAAGTCATATAGAAACTCAGCACCACATATACAAGTATAAAGTGAAAAGAAAAACCATAGAGATGAGATTTAAAAAAAGAAAGACAAATACACAGACTCCTGTGCACACAGAAAGTGAGAAATGAATAGAAACTGAGGCAAAGAGAGATACAGTGGAGGCAGAGAGAGAGACACAGGCAGAGATAATTGACACCAAGAATAACAATAAGTGGTTTCAAAAACACTGGTCCAAAAATTGGGCATCAACAGGACCAAGGACTTCATCTCTAAGAATGGCAGGGACTTAGAATGACTGTTGATATGTAAATTTGCAGGGAGTTGAGGACAAGAAACTAAGACAATTCAAGTGTGATAGCCTCAGATTCAGAGATCTTCAATAATGTCTTTGAAAAGATTAGAAGAGGAAAGCCTCTGAAAACAAGAGACATTGAGAATTGCACTAGAGCAGTGTTTTCAGTCATGGCTGCATATTAGAATCAAGTTAAAAGATTTTTTTAATATCATTACTTGAGCCCAACCTTCAGATTTTCATTTAACTTTTCTGGTGTGAGCCTGAGCATCAGAAAATAAATCTCCCATGGTTACTAAAAAATATAGTTCTGCATAAGAACTCCTAGTTAGAGCTTTACGCATAGCAATAATGCTTTGGAATCATTTCTGTGAATAATATTCTGAGGAACAGAGAGTGAAAGAGTGAAAGGATTCATGAGTATATTCTTAATCCTAAAGAGACTAGACCCCCCTCAACAGATAATCGCATCACTCCTCATAAAGATTTCCTATACTAGTACTCAGCTGCCCAAGCAAGGAGAGAAGAGGAAAAGAGCAGATTTTCTAAAGAGTCTGATGAGAAATACTAGCAGTGACAAAGAAGGATCTAAGTTTGTTAAGGATGGAAGTCAGATAGATTGGAAGAAAATAAAGGTATTATGTAACCAACAATAGATATAAGGAAAAAAATCAATGATAGCAAATGCATATTGGAGGTAAATATTCAGAAGTTTAGGCCTAATGGTGGAATATGGTGTTTATAAATATCTAAAATGGATCCAACACAGAATAGGTAAAGTAAAACAGAGGCAAAGACCAACGAACACATTACAGTGGCACAGAAACATTGAAGATAAAGTCACTGGGAATAGTATTTTTAGTAAATGATGTTTTGTATGAGGGATACAAATAATTTAATTATCAAAATAGGAAACAAAAGAACACAAGTGGGCTAAGTCACTAGGTCATATCAGGTCATATCAATAAACTCAAAGAGGAAGAGACACAGAATAACACAAACAAAAAAGAGATGGAAAGTCATATAGAAACTCAGCACCACATATACATGTAAAAAGTATATCAGGACCTTGATCATAGAAATACTGAATAGCGATTCTTTGTAATTACTATCAAGAAACATAGCCAATGCTAAGTCTATCCTACTCAAAAATACATTTATTCTCAAACATAGTTTTCCGAGTTTCTCAGAGTGTTTTTCACTGTGATTTTCTAGAACAGGCGGCCTAGTAGATAACACATAGCCTTAGAGGTAGTCTCCTGTGCAAAAAGCAGTAAATAATAATTGTAACCTTGACATATAGTACGCTTGTGTGAAACACACTTCTGTAAATTAGGCCTAAACTTGGCCCTGTGCTGGTTTTGCCTATACATTACATAAAAGCTAATAGGGCTTGGGGTAGGGAGGCT
Source organism: Scalopus aquaticus (assembly GCA_004024925.1). Lineage (NCBI taxonomy): Eukaryota > Metazoa > Chordata > Mammalia > Eulipotyphla > Talpidae > Scalopus > Scalopus aquaticus. The sequence goes on from PVIJ01024258.1 coordinate 4,922, forward strand.
GTCACTGGCCTCTCATAGCTACTCACTGGGTGCTGGGGCCACTGCTGTGGCCAGAGCGGGGGAGTTGTGGCCAGAGGGGGTGCTGCTGCTGGATAATGCCGATGTTGCTACTTGTGTATCTCCTGCTGCCTTATAGTAAAGACTTGTTCCTGTTCCCTCATTGGGCTTCTTAACCTGTTTTCTCATCTGGCACCATTGAGAACCAGGAAAGCCTGCAGCTCTCCTACAGAAGGCCCTACACAAAGTGATGAAGATGGGACGGCACACAGAGAAAGTGGAGACTCAGCACTCACCTTGTTACTGTCCCCCAGTTCCCTCTGGAGAGTTAAACTGTACTCTAAACTGAGCGTGTTGGCTAGAGTTACTAACATAAAAAACCATGTCTGTATTAATAAAACACTTAAAACCTCTCCGACTAATAGAGGTTGGTAGAAACCCAACTCTCTCCAGGGAGCCCTTCCTCACTGTCCTTTGACTAATTACCACTGTTATAACCACAAAGATCTCAGGAAGGCACAGCTTTTAGCAATCTTTTTTGAGTGAAAACAGGCCGACTAGAATTTGTTAAATGTTCTGTAAAGTCTGGGGAATATCTGTCAACTCACATCAAAGAGTAGCAAAATAGTCAGTGATTCACCAACCTGGTGTGCATCAGTGTCTTGGGAAGATGAGAATTCTAACACTTAGTCAGGATATTCAGGCTTATTTCCAATAAGCTTCTCAGAGAGCAGATCATTATATAAATCAGCTTGGCTGTGGTCTGAAGATCAACTCACATTAACTACATTAACTCCTTGCTTTGCTATCTTGCTAGTATAAGAACTACCTGGGATAATTATTAAAAAAATAAAAATTAAATTCTGGACCTTTTCCCTAAAGAGTATTATTAGTACATATGAAATTGGATGTGAGAATCCATACTTACAAAAAGAATCTCAGAATGATTCTTGTGATAAAGAAGATTTGGAAAACTCTGCACTAATTACCCTAACCTAAATCAATAGCTCTCTCTTGAGTCAGTAAGCACAGCAGCTGTCCTAGAACTTTGCTGTTCAAAGTGAGGTAGGTCAGAGGATGCTCAGATATGACATTTAGAATCTTGGACCCAATCCCGAAATATTCGAGTAATAGAATAGGTACATTAATGTCTAAAGCTATAAAAACTCGTACCTAGTTAAAGAAAACCCCAATCTGCTCACCCCCAGTCAAATTTAATTTGAAGGAGACCATCCTTCTTTATCTTCTGGGAAGCATTTTCTGACTCTTATAACCCCCTTTTCTATAGAGATGAAGAAGACAATCTCCTCACATCATTTACTTCATCTTAAGTAGGCCTTTTCTAACCAAGCCCGTAACATACAACAGCTGAGAATCACAAGCTCTGATATCTCTCCTTGATCACCAACACAGCTTACAGTGAGTACACTGAGAAACTATGGAGTGTTTTTTCCAACTCAGTATTAGAAACAATGAAACTAAGAAAATGAGAGCAAAAGTAGATATCAAAGAGTAGCTGTGAGTTATGCTGTATAGGAAACTTCAAAGGGTATTCTGGAAGAACTTCTGACAGAATTCTGAAGAAGAGATTCCAGAATCTAATGTTAGGCTATAATTTCTTACTTTTAATACCCTTTCCAATCCTGATTTTCTATGCTTATAAATACTAATATGTAATTTTTTTTTCATATCCTAGAGAAAATTAAAATATCCTTAAAATCAGCACTTTCGAAAGTGTGCTCTACATGTGTTTATGTAATGTTATTTTTAAAAAGTATGAAATCAATAAGTTTGAGGACCAGTCATTGAACGAGACTGTTTTCTTTATTGTAGTACTTCTGTGTCTTTAATATGTTAATATTCCTTTGTGACCTTCTAAATCGAGGATAGAAAATAGTGTTTTTCAACATTACCAAAAATAGATTACTTTTTTTACCGATCTCCTCATAGCAGTATGCTCTTTGAAACACAATTTAGGAAAAGAAAATGCATAAAGTCCTCAAATACATGAAATCCAATAAGAATTGTGTTCAGTTCTACCTAGGATAACATTTCTATGCTCTGCCACCTCACATGGGAAAATGATGCTGCAAATAAACTTATGTCATTATAACAAGTAGTTGGTGACATTTTAACTTCTATATCTCTCAAAATATGAATTACTACAGTTCTGTTAATAATCTTAATATTTCTTCACCCAGTCTTCACTGCACTTGACATGCTTCAAAGATTGTAAAACAGTAGTGTTGAATGCACTCTGCTTTATTTAAAAGGAATTATTTAGTATGTATAAACATACTTTTAGTTATTGCCATTGTACCAGATGGTTTCTCTCTTTATTTTAACTTGGCATGTACACATTTTTATTTATGGATATTAAATAGTCATCAAAACTGTAAGAATAAAATGTATTTCAAATTTAGGGTATCTTCCTGGAGTTAGATAATTGGAGTGATTCCTTTACATTTAAAAATGACTTTCCCAAATTCTACCACTGATATAATAATTGAACATCAGCTTGTTATTTAACAAAAACTCAAGATTATCCCACTGTCCTCCATGCTAATATCAAATAAACTACACAATGCGTGGCTATATACACACAAACATCCACAGACACGCATCACACACAACCTGATGAAGTATTGTCCATCCAGTGAGGTGTGCTGTCCTAATGATATGTGTTGATAATTGTTCAATTGTATCAGCAGTAACTATTGGAATCAATTATAGAGATGGCTAAAATTTTCATATTGGTTTTATTGTGGTCTGGTCATTTCATGTTTATAGCTCAGCCTTGCAAAGTCACTTTAAATAGATTTGAAATAAGAGCATTTCTTCAATCAGCCTTCATGACAACTACTTCCATGCTCCATACTGATGCAATAAAAATATTGTCATTTTTCCCTTTGCACCTCAAGAAGGAAATAACACATGCTATATAAACATTCTTATATTGCAATGATTTATCATCCGGAAAAAAAATGAGATTCCAATATTACTTTGAAGGAGATGGGGAGCTGCCAATGTAAACAGTCAGAGAGAATTCTCATCATGCTGAATCAGATGCATCTGAGCCCTTTTGGTGTTTTTCAATTCACATTTTACTGTGTAAATATACACTTAAAATGGTAGTAATGTAAAAGTGAAATATCTAATTTCGAATTACCAAAACATTATATTTCTAAAACTCTATTTCTAAGTAGAAAAATCTATCTATTGGAAAGAAACTTTGGAGATTCCTTTTAAAATGAATTAAGCATTTCTATTATTAATGAATTAATAGCAACACAGTAATTTAGATGTAGATTTTGATAACATCAGAACACTTGGCAACATTAATGACCTATTTTCTGGGGGAAAAAAACTACAGTTCAAATGGCAAGAAGTACTGAAAGTAATAGTTACATCTAAGAATTAGTACAGTTTTTGAGACCAAGGTTTGAAATACTTAGTCATGGCATAATAATCCATGCATATTAAAATAATTTATCTTTCTTCATACATATCTGTTGTATAGACTTAGTCATTTTAATTACCTAGAGATAAAATTACATCCATACAATATCAGTTGCTTCAAATATACTAAACTAGCTGCTTTCTATATTGTTTTCTTTCCATATTTAGTGCCCCAAGCTGCAATAATGTTCATATTTAATTGGGAATATTATTCCATGCTTTTTCTTGTTTCCTCAGGTTTAATCTTGTGTTTCCAAATAGAGAAACACTGACCATCAATGTACGATAAAGTTGTGAACTAGGGCCTCCCTGGTGGCGCAAGGGGTTACATCTCAGCACTCTGAAGCTATTGGCAGCCACTGTACAAGTTCCATCCTTGGCCAAGGAGCTTCCCACATAGAGCAGCAGACCTCTCCTGCCTTGCCTGCTGCTCCCCTCAGCAGTGTATTTCAGTCAGTCCATCTGCTCTGCTCCCCACTCTGTCTCTGATGAATCCTCTCCCACCACCCTCCTCCCACACACACCCATCTGGTTTACACCCCAGCTCCTGTATGCATAAAAAAAAAAATCTTAAAAAAAAAGTTGTGAACTAAATATTTGTGTCCTCTCAAAATTCATATGTTGAAAACTAAGCCCTTAACAAACACAATCATATTTTTCTCTTCCCCACTCCCCAACTCAAACTCAAAGGGCCCTCATGAAGAATTTCATCACCCAGTGCCTTTATCTTAAGAGTTCCCAACCTCCAGAACTGCTAAATAAATTTCTGTTAGTCAGTCCACCCAGTCTATGGTATTGTATTATGGTAACTTGAGTTGAGCAAGACAGAGAATGAGAGAAAAAGAAGAATGAGAGCTTTGAGGAAAATAGTTCCAGGTTTTAATCTTAGCAAAAATGAATCTCTTCTGCCATTAACAGATTAATTTTTTCCTAGACTTCAACTTTTTTATTTGTAAAACAACAATAATACTAATAAATACCTAGTCAATTTTGAAACTCAAGGTAGATAATTGATGTGAACCACCTTCACATATGAAAAGTTCAAATATGGATTTTGTTGCTCCTGGATGATTTAATCATTATTTTCTTTAATCTAATAATTTTTACCTATCTTTTATTCATAAATTTATGTGTTTTATTTTTGAAGAGTCTAAGCTTCTTTAGTTGGATTTTTTAAAGATCAGTATGAAATTGTCTCCCTTTTAACATAAGAAAACTATCATTTAAACTTATTTAATAATTTATCTAATTGGCCCAACTCGTACCATATTTACGAGTTTTCATATTTTCATATTTACAAATATTTACAAATTCATATTTCATATTTACAAATTACAAAATATGCTTTTATTATACCTGTTTTTCAAGATAGGCTATAATTAAATTGCCTTATTGATCAGCAGTGTTTTTATATGTTTTTATTTTAAATTGTTTTTCATTATTATCAGATTTTCAAACATTTCTTATCTAATAGAGTCATAACACTGAATGCAAAATATCACCAAAAATAATCACGGTATATTAACCTAGATTCATGTAGACATAAGAATATGTTTTTGATGTGCGTATACAGAAGGTAGAGGTATTACAGGGTCTCAAACCATTTTTTCAGTGCCTGGAGGCATAGTCTTTAGTGGAGTTCTGCCTAAAGAAGGTACAGTATCCAAATGGTCCATGGCCGTATCTTCCACACAATAAATTGATGGACAGCACAGACACTGATACAAATTATATACTGTGACCAGTTTTCTTTGCCTTCTATGACCCATCCAGCTACCCAAAATCTTCACAAAAGAATTTCACTATTTGAACTAAGATGCAGTGAGTCAGTTTCCCCAAGCAGGCAGATTCTATTGTTTTTGGGTTTTCCTAATGAACTATTAAATGAGATCCAATGTAATTTGGTCAGGAAATAATACCTTGTGTTCTACTTTAAGCAAAGCTAATATAATAGATGCTTAAAAATGTAGACTTGATTTGCTGAAAAGAATCTTTGAAACAAGGTTGTCACAGTATACAACAGACAGTATTTAACTCTAATTATTCAGGGCAATTTATTTGGATTTGTTGTTTTTCATATGGCAAACCACAGTTGTATCACCAATTTCACAAGTCATTTCAGCACCAGAGATTATGTAGCTAGTGGAAAAACAGCTCAGATCTTGCCCTATGTTAGCTCTCAAAACTCATCATGTCAATGCTATTAGAAGTTTTTATTCCTTTTCTGTCCTCATTTGTATGTTAGAAGGTACTTGGTTCAATAAGAAAGAAACTGCCAAGGAGATGTCATTTTACTAGAAGTTGCCTTAAACCCTATTTCTAAATAATAAAAGATATATTTACACATAATAAATGAGGTCAATAGTAGATTGTCATTTTAAACTTGAAATATAGAAACATAATTAAGCCTTGGAGTCATAGGAAAAGAGCTAAGGGAATCATCATTCCTTTACAGGATGTAATTGAATGGAACACAGTTTAATGATAACAAGATTATATGGGGTTCTACATTTATAACCTCTTAGCCTTTTGTATTACCAAGAAATGCTCAAAAGAAGAGAGAAGGCAAAAGGAGATTGAATTAATAGAGGATATACTAATTACCACGTTGATGGTTCAGCACAACCAGCTCACTAATCAATAGCAGAGTCCAGTGCTGCAGTTTTATGTTGTCTTTAAAAATCTAGGTGAATTTTCAAAGAAACATTGAGCAATATTGTTGATTGACTCTGACCTTGTTAATTTATATCAAATAATTTCTAATTTATTCATTTAAAAGTTCACCATTAAAAAGTGGAGATCTAAAGATCTGGAATGTTGTAGCCTGCAAATTTGTACCTACTCCCTTTGAACTCTATATTGGCTCCTGGAGGACCCTCAGCATTGACACAGTAGAATTTGATTTTTGTGTGTCTTCTTAGGGGAACATCTAGTATTGACCCCAATCTCTTGCTTTTATTGCCTAGCAGTTGGTATGTATACATATTTCTTTTTAGATAGGTTTAAACTAATTAACTTCAAGTGTTCTCATGCAAAACTGATACTTTTCTTAAACTGGGAACTCTGAGTACTTTGAATTGACCTGACCATTGAAATCAAAATTTCTACAGACCAATAAGCATATTTTTTCAGCTTTGGGTTATAGCTCAGTATTCTAGAAGAAACTTGATCAGACTCCGCAGTATGGGACTAGAAAGATAGGACAGGCCCCCCTCTCCCATACAATTAATTTCCTGTCCATCTTCAGAAAAAGAGCAAATTAAAATGTGAAAATGCACAATGCAGTAAATAAAATAGACTCAAACCAGGTGACATCAGTCAGAATGCTAGCTCACATTTCAACAGAGTTTAATAATGTATAAGATATTTAAATTTTAAGCAATAATAGGACAAATTTCATAGGAGCTGCATGGAATTTGATAAGAACAATTATATGTGCAAAAATTATTGTGAAAATTGCTTCTTTTAAAAACTGCCTCCTTAGCATTTTCATGTAAATATGGAATGAAAAAGTGTTTGTCCCCTGGACTATCTAAAATAAAATCTTACTATATGTTATTTATACACATAATTTTTGTAGAATAAGATCAATAAAAGAAGTCAGCCTATAAATGCTTTTAGAAACAGTCGTCCAGTGGTAAGCAGAAAACAATGTTTGTCTTTTGTCTATAAAATAAAAAGTCCATATATTTATAGTCTTTTGAAGAAAACAACATTTCAAGTAGAGAGTTGAAATTAATGTGAACAATGACAAGTGACCACTTACTTATTCATACACCTACTTTGTGTTAAGCATTATTCTAGGCACTGGGAATATAAGAGTGAACACAGCAAACAATTACACTGGTCAACAGTGAGATTGTTACTGAATTAAAAAGGTCCTAATCTGTAGTATCTTGGTGTGCTGAACATGAATATAATCCTGAAAATTTTTTATTAGCTCTCATTTTGAAGATATTTCATATAATTCATTTTATATGTTTCACCATATAAATTTATCCAGTAGGACTGCAACAACATTCTAAATCAGCCTAGATATAGAAGAAAATATAGGCAAAACTCTACAGGACATACATCTCAGCAAAATCTTGAAAGACACATCCCTCAAAGCAAAGGAAGTAAAAGACAAGATAAACAGATGGGATTATATCAAAATAAAAAGCTTCTGTACAGCAAAAGAGACATTAACCAAAACTAACAGACACCCTACCAACTGGGAAAAGATCTTTGCACACAATACATCTGATAAAGGACTGATAACAAAAA
>PVIJ01024259.1:0-12639 GCA_004024925.1 Scalopus aquaticus
CACACTCAGGGAGGGGCCCCCAGCACCCAGAGACACGGGACCCTTCTCCTTGTGGAAGACAGAGACCGGGTCCCCAGCCCCGAGCCCAAGCCCCGGTCGCGCCCTTCCTTCCTCGGGGCTCCCTCCCAAGGCCGAAGGGCTCCTGCCTGCCCACTCCTGGGCGCTACCCGGGGGCAGCTCCGGGGCCCCAGGAGACCTCTCGCCCACCGCACGCCGATCCGCCCCGCGCTCCCTTGTGTCCGTGGGTTTCAGAAGAAACTTAGGGGACAACCCCCACAGCTCTCCAGGACCCCAAGGGAAGGGCAGTAGTGGGGACTGCAGCAGCTGGGGACGCGGCCTCACTCTCAGCGCTGGCTGAGAGTGAGGGACCGGAGTGTGGTGCCCGCGGCCCCTCCACACTCCTGGCTGGCAGCTGGGGGCACGGGCCTGGGCTCTGGGTCCCGCTGCTCCTGGCGAGGTGCTCAGGGAGGGGCCGCCGCCCACGCCCGCCACTGGGGAGACCGGACTCACCGAAGCGTAGAGCCGCCCCTTCCTGTTCATGGCCAGGTAGCGCCCGGAGAAGAGGCCCTTGATGGCCACGATGCCCACCTCCACCGCCGTTATCTCCAGGATGCCTGGGGAGAGTCGGGAAGGCTCCTGGCACCGGCCTCCTGCAGGCTGACCCGGCCCACGCCGACCGGGGCTTGGAGGGAGGGCGGGGGGCCAGGGCTGGAGGTCACCCCGGGGGAGCATCCAGGGCGGCTCCTCCAGGGAGAACCGGGGTTCAGACCCGGAGGGGCGTGGGAAGCCCTCGCTCAGACTCCGTGCCGGCTGGGGCCCCCCGCAGCCTGGCCAGCGCCCGTCTGGACGGGACCCACGAGCAGCTGAGATGGCCGCGGCCACGTGGGCGCTGGACCGCACACACGCACGCTAGATGCAGTGCCAGCGGGGCTGGGCCACAGCGGGTGGGAGCGAGGGCATCGGCCGGCAGACCCCAGGGCTCAAAGAGGGGAGCAGGGGGGCGCGCCCGCTCCCCACCCCACCCGCGTGTAAGTGAGCTCTCTCTTCAGGCCATAGGTGTCCCTCGGGGCCTGCAGCAAAGGCCCAGGTAGGGCCATTGTCCCCCAGGACAGCTCCGGTGGGAAAGTTGCCCTCTCTGGGGGGTGCTCTCTGGGCACAAGCCCAGCACCCCAGGGACCCTAGAGCACAGGTGTGGCCTGCGGGAGGCTTGCCCAGAGCTTGGGGCTGCACACTGCCCGCTGACCAAGACCGGGGGTAGGCTGGGCAGACATAGCGGGGCCAGCCCTGCAGGCAGAGCAGCAGGCACTGGCCGCGGCCGGGGAAGGCTTTGGGCCGGCCTGGCCTTGACTCTGGGCTGCCTGCCTTGGGTGCCCCAAGAACTGGAACGCTCTGGGACTGCCACAGGGAGACTGCATTTGGGGGGGACCAATGTCCTGCGCTGGAGCTCCCAATACCTGGCCCTGCCCGCGGAGCCCTCTGGCCCCCCGGCCCTCACCGCGCTGCAGCAAACGCTGCTGGAGCTCGCCCCCGGCGCTGCCCTGCTCCAGGCGCCGCGGTTTGGGCACCGCCTGGAGCACACGGCGCTTCCCGGGCCGGGGCGTGGCTGCCGGCCGGCGCCCCAGCGGAGGACCCCAGGCCCTGGCCACGCTGCCGCTCTCCCCACTGCGGTCCTGCCGGCGAGCTCCGGCCCTTTGCCGCCGGGCGCGCAGCTGTTCCCCGCCACCCCGGCTTCGCGAGCGCGCAGGAGGGCGCCTGGGGGCTCGAACTGAGGCCTCGCGGGACTCCAGTTTCCGAACAATCCGCACCGCGGGTCCCGGTTTCCGGGCGGTGTGGGTGGGTGTGTCTGCACCCCCGACACAGGCGGATGCCCCGCGGCGCACCCCACGGCGCCCACCCAGGCTCTGCGGAGGCGGCTCGCGGCGGTTCCGCCCGGGAAGCGACTGTCTCTCCAGCGGCGGTGCGCGCGGAACCCCGCCTGCCCGGCGCGTCTTCCCCACAGAGGCAGGGGCGCGGGGCAGCCGCCTGGGCAGCCCTGAGCTGGGAGGGCAGAGGGTCCCCGGGTCGCAGGCGGAGGAGAAGTCGTCAAAAATAATAAAGAGCGTGATAAATGCCCTGTCCAGCGCCTTTTCTCTGAAAAACTCAAAGGGTTTCAACTTGGCGGAGCCGCCGAGCCCTGCGGGGCGGGGACCCCCGAGTTGCCCACAGCGCGGCCGCACGTCCGAGGGGACCAGCGGGACGACCCTGGCAGCCCTCCCCGACAGCGGCTTCATCGGACCCGAGTCCCAGCTCCGCTCCGCTCCTTTTCTGGACGTGGGAGGAGACGGCTCTCTGGCAGCAGAGGGTGGCCCGCCCTCCGCCGACCGGGGCCCTCCGCCGACCGGGGCCCTCCGCCGCACCGCCGCTCCCGCGGGGTCCCGCCGGGGCGGGGGCCGGACACTCACTGTAGGCGCTGTTCTCCAGGCTGCCGTTGACGCGTCCGCTCGGGTGCAGCTGGAGGTGGTACTTGGTGGCGCAGTAGAGCTTGCGGCGCCGGGGCGCCCCGCCGAGGTGTTCGTAGACGCCGCCGCGGCCGCCCGCATCGCGCCGCAGCCGCGCCCCCGGACCCGCCGCGGGCCAGCCGGGCTCCAGGAGGCTGAGCAGCAAGAGCCAGATCAGGCCCATCGTGGCATCGCGCCCACCCTGCGGCGGCGGCGGCTGCAGGCGAGCGCAGCGCCCATGGAAGGGGCGGCGGCGGCGGAGCCGGGCGGGCAGGCGCTGGGAGTCGGCTCCCGCGGACTCTGCGCTCCGCGGGGGAGGGGAGGGAAGGGGCGCGATGGGAGGGGGCGGGAGACAAGGACACGGAGAGACACAGAGAGACAGAGACAGCGAGGAGAATCTCTGATTTTCACCCAGGATCCGCTGAAATTTCCGTTGCTGCGCAAAGCGCTGAAAGAAAAGACGGTTTGGCAACAAAAGGCAGACGTGGTCCCCAGGCGGAGGCTCGGGAGGGGCGGGAGCCGGGCGGGTGGGGAGCCCCGCGGGGCGCGGGCTTTGGGCCGCTGCACGCAGTCGCCCCCGCGCACCGCCGTCGAGCCGCAGCTCCGCTCGCCGCTCCAGCGCCCCCGCGCGCCCTCCCGGCTCTGAAAGGTCCCTTCCCCGCCCCTCCCCCGCCCCCTCCCCCAGACCAATTATGCCTCCGAAAATTATAGACCGAGGCCTCGAGGCGGCCGCCCCAGGCCCTGTCACCCCCTCCCGCCCCCCATCAATCCCCTGGCACAATGGGACCGCCGCTGATGACTGATGTCCCCGAAAACAACTTGCGGGGAAGTCGCGCTGACAAACGCCCATTAAAGGCGGTGCATAATGAAGGGGCCTCGGAGGGCTGCGGAGGGGAGGGCCTGGGGCTCCTGGGAGCACAGGGGACCCCAGGGTTGTGTCTGCGCCTGGGGCCCCCTACTGGGGCCAGGGCAGTGTCCTCTGAGGCCTGAGGTGAGGCCAGAGCAGGGGGAGGTGCTTGATCCTGGGGACACCTCAACCTGGCAAGTCCGGAAGGGCCAGGGAACCTCGGAGGGTCTTGTCCCAGCCGCTGGCCAGAGAGGGCCTGGGGAGGTGGGAGCAGGACAAGCGCCGCGGAGCAAGGGCCTCCGATGCAGAGACAAGCGGGACAGAGAGCAGAAGTCAGGGCCAACCCAGAGCACGGAGGACGCGACAGGAAGACCGTCCAGCCGCCCAGACAGGCCCGGGAGCGCGGCGGCCACGGGAGGGGAGAGGACAGAGACCACCCTGTGGTCGCCCCCACTGGGGTGGGGAGCAGCAGGGCAGAGCCCCGAGGTGGCACCCTGGACTGCATGGCAGGAGCCTGCCCCCCAGGGACCGGGGAAGGGGCTGATGTGCTGGGGAAATGGCACCCCCCCCTTCCCTGCTGCTGCCCCCGCGGCCCCTGGCCGCAGCCAGCCCGGCACTGACGTGCAGGCTCAAGAAAGGGGGTCCTGTTTGCCATCAAGGGGGCACCTGGGATGAGGGCTGCAGCTTGGGTTCCGCGTCCATCGGGACTGGGGAGCAGCCCGGCGGGCCCCTGCCCGGGCGCCTGCCTCAGGCTTGCGGCCTTCTAAGGCAGGGGCAGGTGGGCAGAGTGGCAGGGGGCACCCTGGGCCTGGGAGCAGTGTGCCCTCCGGTCCTTTCTCAGCACCCCCGCCCAACAGACCCCCCACCCTGAGGCCCATTCGGTGCCCGAGAGGCCCCTGGCAGCCCTCGGCACCCTCGGTGGCTCCTGGCCGGGGGCTGTCTGAAGACCCCAGTGGCTGGAGCTTTCTGGGGACAGAGAACAGCCCCCCGCAGCCCTCCACAGCCTGGCTGGGACCCCGTGGCTCCCTGGGCAGCACCGCAGAGAGCTGCCAACGGGGAGAGGACGGTCAACTCCGGCTGACCCTGAGCTCGGCTCTAGGCGGCAGGGACCTCGGAGGCTGGGTCAGAAAGGGGCCCCCGAGGAGGTGGGGTGCTGGCGACAGAGAGTGAGCAAGGAGTTCAGAGGGCAAAGAGGAAGGACAGGACGTCGTCCCGGGCGGGCGGGGCAGCGGCCAGCCCCGGTGACCCCTTCCCTGCCCAGCCTCAGCCTCCTTGCTGTGGGGCCTCGGGGAGACTGGAGGGGCCAGAACGTCTGCCCGGGGGAGCCTGGCTTTCGCCCCCTCCCCCGCCTGCCCTGCACCCTGGAACTGTCTCCCTCCTGCTCACGGTGGGCTGCCCCGGACAGGGGCTGGCGAGGCAGCAGCCCGGAAGGCGCCGGGGGCTGTGGTTTCGCTGGCTCTCGTGCCCTGGGTCCATGCTGGGGGAGGGGCACCGCCGCTGCGTCCAGGCCACGTGTCTGCCGGGCAGCTGCCCGGGAGACGCTGCGGCCTCGTGGAGTCGCCGCCTCGAGGAGAGAGAAGTGGGGCAGAATCCGCCGCCCAGGTCCCTGCCGCCGCCTCCGCAGCGCCCAGAACTGGCAGTGCCGGGAGCAGGCCCCTTCTGAGGCCGCCTGGGCGGCTTCGAGCCAGGCTGGGGCCCTGCGTTCTGCCGGTGCCAGCGCCGGGGCGTTCTGCCGCCCGTGGCTCCGGAGCAGGGTTTCTCTGTTTCCGGGCCCGAGGCGCCTATCTCCAGACTCCCCTCCAGCCCCACCCTGAGTCAGCGGGCTTTGCCACCCCAAGGCTGCCGGCACCCCCTCCTCTGCCTGCCCCCGTCCCAGCCCCCGCCTTCGCCCACCCGCCACCGAGGGCGCCACCTAGGTTCCCCATCCTCCCGGCCCAGAAGCCCCTGGGGACCCTGGGGGGCTGCCTGGTGCCGCATCTGCGGCCACCGACCTCCCACCGCCAGCCAGCAGGGAGAGGCGCTGACCGGCCAGCGTCTCCCGCAGGCAGCAGCCTCGCCTCGCTCAGAGTCACGGGGGCTCTCCGAGGCACCCACACAGGCCGGCCGCAGCACCCCCGCCCCACCCCCAGCAGCCAGGTGGGGCGATGGGGTAATCACGGCCCATTAATGGCTTCCACATGGGCACGCGGCCTGGGCCTGGCTGCCCCTGCGCAGTCCCCGACCCGCGTGCCGCGTCCCCTCCTCCTCAGGTCCCTGGCCCACCTGGCACCTGGCTAACCCCGCGGCCCCGGGGCCAGCCCCACCCCTGCACCCGTCCCCGGAGAGGGGGCCGGGGAGAGCGGGCCGAGAGCAGCGCCTGTGATGTGGTCCCTGGGGTGACTGTCAGATGTGGTGCTGGCGCCAGCCCAGGGCTCGCTCCAATTACGCCCCCCGCCCGGAGCAGGGGAGAGGCCTGGCCTGCAGCGTGCCGGGCCCCAGCCGCCCCGAGCCCCCGCACCCCGGGAGGCTCCCAGAGGTGAGAGGACGGCCCACGTCACTGCCCCTGCTCGGCGCCTGACCCGCCCCGCCCCCGCTGGCCGCAGGGCCCGGCTGGCCGGGAGTCTCTGCTCTCCGTCCCTCCCTTGCGCCGTCCAGTGAGACCCCGACAGAGGCCGGGGCTGCAGGCTTCTCGCTGCACAGCCGCCTCCCAGTACAGACGGACGAGCAGTGGCCCTCGGAGGGGCAGGGCAGGCTGCAGGGTCCAGAGCCCATGGGCCTTGTCTGCTGCCCAGGGGACCCGGGGCCACCGCCCACTCTCCTCCCAGACGCCGCCCACTGTCCAGGAGAACTCGCCCCGGCGGGGCCCAGGCCACCCCACCTCTCAACACGGACCCCGCCCTGCAGACCCGCCAGTCAGGGAACGGCCCCTCCCAGGGTGCTCCCGCAAGGCCCTGGCCCGAGGTGGCTGCCATGGGCAGCTCTCCCACCTGCTCCGCAGGAAGCCAGCGCCCGCCACCCCTTTGCTCGGTGTGGTCCCCCAGGACATCCCCCTTTGGACGCTCCTGCTGTTCCCGGAAGAGCCCCCGCGCGTGGCCAGCCGGGGGCGGTGGCTCCTCCCAGCGGCTCCTCCCAGCGGCTCCTGGGGACGCTCGAAAGGCCCGGCCCGGGCGCTCTGGGGCGCATCACCCACGACCCCAGAATTCAGGGGCAGGTGCCCGTCTCCTCACGTGGGCCCAGCCCCCCTCGGCAACCAAACCAGGCTCTTTGACCGTGGCCGCCCGAGCCCGCTGACCCCGAGACCGCTGGGCTGGCCGGGGCCTGGCCGGGCTATGGCCGGAAGCGCTGCCCCGGGCGGCGGAGCTGGGTCGGAGGGAGGTGCGGGGCAGGCTGCGCTGGCGAATGAGAGGGCGCCGGCCCCGGGCGGGGGATCTGGCCTCCCCGAGGGAGCCCGGAGCCCTGGGGCCCTTCCGGGCTGTCCTCGCTGGGGACGGGAGGCTTCGGGGCACCCGGCCCCCCAGCTCCATCCTGCCAGCTGACCGCCCCTGTGCACCTTGGCCTTGCCGGTCACTCTGAACTCCTCCCCTCCCCCACTTCACTCTGGAGCCTCCTTGTTCTCCTTGCCCCGCTGAGACAGCCCTCAGCCCCCCTTCCCACGCCAGGTCCCCTGTTCCCCTCACCACTGTGAGGCCGAGAGGGGAAGGGAAGTGATGAGGGGAGGAGAGAAGGGGGGGAGGGGGGAGGGGAGGGGGAAGGAAGGAGGGAGGGGAAGAGGAAGGAAGGAGGGAAGGAGGGAGGGAAGGAGGAAGGAGGAGGGAGGGAGGGAGGGAAGGAAGGAAAGAAGGAAGGAAGGAAGGAAGGAAGGAAGGAGGGAAGGAAGGAAGGAGGGAAGAAAGGAAGAAGGAGGGAAGGAAGGAAGGAGGAAGGAAGGAAGGAAGGAGGAAGGAGGAAGGAGGGAAGGAAGGAAGGAGGAAGGAGGAAGGAAGTCTCCGCAGCCTCCCTTGCCCTGGTGTTGTTGGCCTCTGGGTGACCAGGTGGGGACGGCCGGTCCTCGTGGGCCCTGACCAGGCCTGCGCTTGGGCAGCAGCCGCAGCAGGGCCGTCCTGTCCCCTCTCACTGCCCGCCAGTGGGGGCAGCACCTGTGACCTCCCATCTGATTTGGCAAACTGTGGCCGAGCGGCCCTGGAGGGTCCTGTGCCAGCCGCGAGGGGCCAGGGCGCCTTCCCAGCCGAGGGGGCCGGCGGCCGGCCAGAGCGGCTGGGCCTGGGCAGTGGCCCTGGGCGCCCCCGCGAGCCAGCGCCGCCACCCCTCGGCCCGGGGCGGGGTCCCCGGCCTTTCCGTCCCCAGGTCCCTGCGCATCACTGGCCGGAACCCAGGGCAGCCGGCCCCTCGTGCAGACTGGGGTGACGAAGGTGCTGCCACACGGGGGTGCCGCTGGGGGCTGGCGCCTGTTGGGGAAGCCGCGCGGCGACCGCGTGGCCTGGGGTGCGAGGGGCGTGGGCCCGGCTGTCACGGCCTGCGTGCTGGCGGGCGGGCCGCACCTCGGCCTCCTTCTCTGCGCAGCGGGCCGGAGGTCGTGGGGAGGCGCCCGGGGGGGCCACTGTGCAGGGCAGAGCGCGTCACACACAGCGGCCAGTCAGGTAGCCCCAAAGGGGACGCAAGGCCAGCAAGGGGCAGTGCGGCTCTGTCGACTTTGGTGAGGCCTGGGGGACCGGGATGGGGCCCAGCCCTGGCCGGCGCGAAGGGCAGAAGCGAGCGGGGGCCTTGGAGCGCCGGCCCACGCCGTGTCGGCCGCTCCCCGAGGCTGGTTCATTCCCGACAGGCGCTGCCAGACCTCACCTAGCACCACCTAGAGGGCCGGAGCAGGTCGGGGCGCCCCCTCAGCACCCCACGAACGAGTGTGTGCATCCAGGGTCTCCCTGCCCGCTGGCCAGGACAGGCCCTGCCTGGCTGGCAGCGGCGTCGGGGCCGCCAAGGAGGCGCTGGCCTCGACGTCTGAATGTTCTCAGCGGGTTGTGGGACCTGGGCTGAAATCACGGGGTGTCCTGGCTGAGTCTGACTCTGGGGTTCCTTTAGAGGAGCCGGTGCCTCTCCTGGGGCAGGATGGGAAGAACGTCTCGAGCCGCAGGGACGGCCTCCTGGGGCCCACACTCCGGAAGATTCTTAGCCTGCTCTGTGGCTTTCTTGCCCGGGGAAAAGAGGGCGGGAGCTGCAGGCCGAAGGGCTTGGACCAGGAGGCCTCGCGGGGTGCGGGGGGGTCCCCGCAGGACGCCCCAAGGACGGGCCAGCCCCGTGGCCTGAAACAGAGCAGCCTCCTGCACCCTCTTCCCTCTTTGACCTGCTTTCAGCTTTCGGGCGCTGCCAGAAGCAGGGGTGGCCTCTGGCTCCCACCGGCCACCTCCGTCCCGGGCTGGCTCCCATCCCCGGCCCCCACCGCGGGCCCCGGGGCCCCGGAGGACGCAGCTGGGAGAGGACAGGGCCGGCCACCCCGGAGAGCTCCAGGGGGCTCTCGCAGAACGCCTGACTGGGCTGCGTCACTGGGAGCCTGAGTCAGATGCGCCAGAAGGGGGGCGCCCCACCGGAGCCCCGCTCACAGCACGGCCCCCCAAGCTGCTGCTCAGCACCCCCAAGGCATGTGGGGTGCACGTGGTGGGAAGGGCGGGCGGCCACCTCCTCCCCCACTTCCTGTCCGCCCACCAGCCCGTTCCCATTGTCTTTACCACCAAGATAACTCATTTCCCCTCAGCGAGGTTCTCTAAGTGTCAGTCCTCTGGGCTCTCCAGGCTGGACAGGTGGGCGAGGGGGCCCCGCCTGGCCGGCTCTCCCTGGGGACACACGGCCTGGAAGGAGAGCCCTTGGGGCGAGCCGGTGCCGGGCGAGGCCCTCGGAGGGCGCGGGGCTCCCCACGCAGAGGCCCGGCCGGGCAGGCGGGTCCTGAGCGCCCGCTCTGGGGGCGGGTCGCGGGGCTGGGCGGGGAGGGGCGGGCAGAGCTAGGAGGAGACACTCGTCCCTTCTGGAAACTTGGGGAGTGTGGGCCCCGGGGTGAAACGTCCAGCCCCTCCTCAGAGGAGCGGAGCCGGGTCCAGGGTGTGGCGTGTGGGGGGGTGTGTGCGAATCCCTGTAGTCTGTGTCTGTGCGTGTCTGTGTATATCTCTGTGTGTATGTGTGTATGTCTGTGTCTGTGCGTCTGCGTGTGTGTCTCTCTGTGTGTGTATATCTGTGTGTCTGTGTCTGCGTATATCTGTGTGTGTCCATATGTCTGTGTGTCTGTGCATCTGTGTGTGTATCTGTGTGTGTGTCTCTGTGTCTGTGTGTGTCTGTGTCTGTGTGTGTCTCTGTGTGTCTCTGTGTGTCTGTGTGTCTGTGTCTCTGTGTGTGTCTGTGTCTCTGTGTGGCTTTGCATCTGTGTCTCTGTGTGTCTGTGTGTCTGTGTGTGTCTGTGTGTCTGTGTCTCTGTGTGTGTCTGTGCATCTGTTTATCTGTGTCTGTGTGTGTGTCTGTGTGTTCTGTGTCTCAGTGTGTATCTGTGTGTGTCTGTGTGTCTGTGTGTGTCTGTGTGTCTGTGTGTCTGTGCGTGTGCCCTTGGCGTGCGCTTGCACCTCTGTGCCTGTGTGCAGGTCTGGTGAGGGGCCCAGGCCCCCGACTGTCTCATGGCCCCCCCAGCTGCTGCTTCTCTCCGCTTTGGCCCTCCCAGACCACCCCTGGTCACAGCCTGGGCTGTGAGGGGCATGGGGGTCATCCCAGATGTCCCCCTGGGGGTACCGGCTCCACCCCCACCTCGTGTGACCCCCACCTTCCGCTGGTCGCCCCAGGGCTCGATGGCAGTGTGGCCCCCCTTTTCCTAACACGAGCTCGCCCCACTGTGGGCCTTGGGGCACAGACCTTCCCGCGGGGCTGGTCACTGGAACTGTGTGTGGGCTGCGGAGTGTCAGGCGGACGGTGCCCGGCGGCCACGGGCTCGGCGGGCGGCTCGGACCACAGCCGGCCTGGCCGCGCTTCCCTGCCCGATGCGACAGGGGCAGACGCAGGGCCCAGGCTGGGGCGGGTGCAGCACCCAGAACCCTCCCCCCAGGCGGGCAGCGGGGGGCCAGGGCAGGAACCCCAGGGGCTGACCTTGCGGAGGTGAGCCTGCCCGGCCCCCCAAGCCCTCCCAGATTCAAGGGAAGGGCCCCCAACGGGGAGCTTGTCAAGGACCTTGCAGTCATTTTTCTAGACCCTTCTCCCAGGCAGCTGCAGCGCCACACCCCTCAGCGCCCGCTGGGGGGCTCCACTCCCAGGGCGGGGTGCTGGCCCCGTGCCTGGCTCACGGCCCCTGAGGCTCCCTGCCCTGCCCTGCCCCTCCGGGCGCGGGCTCTGTTTCTCCTGGCCTGGAGCTGGCCCGGCCCAGCGGGCGGACAGGTGGGACACCCCTTCTGCTGAGGGCAGGCGGGTCCTTCACATCGAGGCAACGAGGCCACGCCTGCTGCCCCGCAGGGCCCCGAGCCCACAGCCGGCCGTGCAGCGACCCCTCTCCGCGTCGGACGCCGCCGCGCGGCCCCCCGAGCTCTGCACTCCCAGGCTCTCTCGGGGCAGCCGAGTGTCCTCCGTCCGCAGGTCTGAAGCAAGGCCCTGGACAGCTGCCCGGACCTCGGCCCCACGTCGCCCCCACAGGGACAAGCTCCAGGCTGCTGTCTGGAGAGCAGCAGGGGCCCCACACCACGGCCTCCGCCGCCCGCGGGGAGCTGGACACATCGGCACCCCATCCCCGCAGAGGACGAGGCCTGGACACGGGCAGTCGCCAGCCCACGGTCCCCGGAAGCCCCAGACTGAGCCCGCACGGGGCGCCGAGGCCCCTGGCACTGGGTGCTCCTGCCTCCAGCGGGGGAGCACCTGGGAGGGCGCGTGTGGCCGAGGCCGTGGGTGGGCCGGCAGAGCCTGGGGCAGAGGCAGCGGCGTCACCCCCAGGCCCCAGCGGGTGCTTGCTGGGGCAGCCTGCTCTGACCAGGGCCGGCCAATGAGACTGGGGGAGCCGCGGCCAGTGGTCTTCTCAGCTAGGCCTAGCGCAGGGGCGTGGACTCACTGAGTGCGTGGCTGGGCCTGGGGGCACTAGTCACTCACCCTCATGCACCCCCGGGGGGCACTCCGAGGGCCCCATCCTCCAGAAGAGGAAACTGAGGCACAGAGAATCTAGATCGTTGACTTAAGGCGCCAGGAATCTTTATTTCCACGTGGGCCCTGCGTTGCTGCCAGGGGCGGGGCGGCAGCGGGCGCTCTCTCCTGGCTGTGGGCACGCGAGGCCCAGGCCCCCAGAGAGCCCCGGCCGAGCGGCTCCAGGCTGCTCCGCTGCTCCAGGCAGCGGCTGCCCAGCACCTCTGCCCGGAAACTTCCGGCAGGAGCAGCCGCACCCCCACGGGGGCCGAGGACCGAGGGCAGGCCAGGAGCTGCTGGGTGCGGGAGAAGAGCCCCCAGGCCCCCCGAGACGCAGCCCCGCCCAATGTCGTCCACAAGAGGCTGGGGTCCCAGGCCAGGCCTCCCCGCAACGCACTGTGCTCCTGGGAGAGGCCCCTTTGGGCTGCTGAGCCTGAGAAGGCCGCGTGAGCCCAGCCCTCGAGGGAGCGCTGCCTTCCTGCCGCCAGCCCCCGCTTTGTTGGGATTCCCACTTAAATATCGGGGTTGCGGGGCCACAATGCCCCGCTGAAAGCTGAGTCACCCAGGTTTTGTGACACCACTAGGCCCCTCCAGCCGTCTCTGCGCCAGATGAAAAGGAAATCCCCAGCCCTGGGTGGGACGGGGAGGCCGGGCCGGGCCCGCGCCACATAAAGGGGCCTTGTTCCCAAATCAAAGGGGCCTGAACAAAAAGGAGAGAGAAGAAAGGGCGGGGGCGGTGGCCAGCCGCAGCCTGGCACACCTTGCAGGCACCCGTGCCAGGCCGGCCACCTCCACCCCTCCCTGGCGGTGCTGGGCTTTCCAGAAACCTGTGCTGGTGGAACAGAAGCCATGGGGTCACCCCGGGGGGCGAGCGCAGCGGGGGGTGCGGCGGATGCGGATGGAGGCTGGTTCACAGCCGGCAGCAGCGGCCCCCGCACCACCGCTCACAGCAGCGCAGGAGCTCCCCGACATCCACAACGGGGAGCAGCAGTGGCAGCAGCGCAAACAGCAGGGCTGCCTCCAGCTCCAGCAGCCCCCACACCGGCACCACCACCAAATCTGTCACCCACACCCACACCCACACTACACCAACACCCCACCACCAACACCAATATCAACACCACCAACACCAATATCCCCACCACCCACACCCCACCACCACCACCCACACCCCACCACCACCGCCCACGCCCCCCCACCACCACCCACGCC
>PVIJ01024260.1:0-12640 GCA_004024925.1 Scalopus aquaticus
GGTGCCTCTCGTCTTGGTCTCCTTGTCCGGTTTTGTGTTGGGGGGAGGGGAGAGGGGATCTGGTGGTTCTTTCTTCTCCTTAATCAGTCTTTTTAGCTTCTTTCCAAGTTCTACTCACCCGTGAGGGTGTTAGATTTATGTAGCATTTCTGGATCTTCTCTGGGTTTGGCTGATGTCTCTTTATAGGCAGCTTGTCTTTTGGGATAGTTGATACTAGCATCCCTTCACCGCCATGTTGATGACGTCCCTGTTTTTGAAGTTTTAACTCACTCCCTTGATAATGTGTTTTAGGCTCTTTCTAATGTTTTACTATTAAAGATAATAGTATAACCCTTGTATTGAGGTTTCTTAAGAGTAGAATATCTTAAATTTCTTGTCATATATCTTTTTTTTTTTAAAGATTTTATTTATATATACAAGCTGGGGTGCAGGCCAGAGGCATGGGGAAGTGAGCTGGTTCACCAGAGACAGAGTGGGGAGCAGAACAGGCAGATCAACGGAAACACACTGCTGAGGGGAGCAGCGGGCGAGGCAGGAGAGGTCTACTGCGCCATGTGGGAATCTCCCCAGCCGAGTGTCGAACTCGTGTCACCGCTGCCGACAACTCCACAGCACAGCATTTAACCACTGCACCACCAGGGATGCCCTCTTGTCATATATCTTAAAACAGTTCTACTCATAGTGCTAAATTGTAGGACTTTATTTTTTAATTTACAAAGACTTAATTAGAAAAGCTCATAATCAATCACAAAATCAAATCTAGTTTCTACGGTAGTTTGAGGTTTTGAAGTCATGTAAAGGACAGTACATAAATACTTTCTGTAGGTTTTTGGTTTTATGTAAAACTTAGACTAACTGTGGAACTATATGCCAGAATTATGAAAGATTTGCCAGCTTTTCTAGTGCCTTTTCAGTTAGACCATTATAGACAGTTGCCCATTGATTACAATACAATGATAATTTTCAACTTTGAAGTCCAGGATAACAACCAATAAAAATATCTTGAACTGGTAGCTGGTAGGCAGGCTGAATCTGCTAGTTTTATGTGCAAAGGGCCTTGTATTTATTCCTTAAACATTGACAGTGCTTTCCAATGAGTTTATTAGGGACAGAGCTTTTCTCCCTCATGATATTCTTCATTGAAAAATGAGTAGGAGAGCTCTCATCAAATGAGCTGTCAAGAGATACAGCCTTAGCTAAATTTACTCAGTCAGTGACAAGGAAAAGTTTTATCTGAAAATCTAATTCTATGCATGCAAAAAAATAAGTGCCAGTAATTTGATTTGGGTGAGTTCCCTGTAGTGTTTGGAAGTACATTCCTTAGTAGTAAATTGAAGCACATACTATGAGGGCATATGCTTCCTAAAAGTTCATTTGTGTAAGTTAGGGAAATCTGCATAGGACTTAATCAAGCTTTTCCTAAGCATTGTCAGCCAAACTGTTAACTAAACATAATACATTTTAGATTTCCTTCTTTAGAAGCACAGAGGAATTTTAAAATACTTTTTTAAAGTAATCTACTAATCCATAATTGTAACTCAATCCAGAAGAGTTACATTTTAAAATACCCTTTGGGGAAGAAGGGAAAATTTGTACTTGTTGTCAATGATATGTCAGGAACTACGCTAAGTACTTTACAAGCAATGCTACATTAAATTCCAGCAATCCACTGAAAGTGGTTATTACTCCATTTTTCCCCAGAGAAAACTGAGGCACAGAGTTACTCAAGATTACAAAGCTAAGAGATGGAATAACCTGTGATTTAAACTTCATCTTGTCTGACTTCAGAACTCATTAAAAATCCTAAGGAGTAGCTTCACAATTAAATCTGGAACCCAACTGCTTCATTTTTTATTCTTTCAGTCTGCATATATTTACTGTTCTGTGCAGAAAGATACACAAGACCCTCAGTCTAAATAATAATAGGCACTTGTCTGGGATGACCCAGTATGTGCTATCACAGACTTCTCAGGGTGTGGGGACATTTTCATCTACAGCCAGTGTCGTAAGTATGACAATGTCTGAGAAGCCTATCTTCTGATTAATGAGATGTTCTGAAACTTTGACAAAAAAAGGCTACATCGAATTCCACTGTATTGCTATATATCATAATATGTCTACTTTATTACCAGTTATTATAGTTTATTGCTATTATAAACAGTGTTATAATTTAAACAATGCTATTAAAAAAATTGTGAAGAATCTTGGACTTGACAAGATTATGGAATTCCCTGTGTCTGTATATATGTGTGTTTGTGTGTATAATTACTTGTATATTTATTTAGATTTCATTGGTTTTAGAGCATGCTCATAATTGCTTTTACTAAGCCATGCCCAATCATTGCCCCAAGTACTTGTACTATTTTACTTGTACGAGTGGTATGAATTCGCCTAGCTCTTTAACCTTACATTAATTGAGTTTGTCATACTTTTAAGTTTTTGCCAGTTGAGTATATAAGTAATGATATATCATTATGGTTTTAATTTGCATATTCTCAAATATTTGTTGAATTCCTGTCCTGTGTGCCAGATGATTCTTTCTGAAGCTATAACACTGAACAAAATAGACAGAGGTCCAGCCCTTATGGGGCCCTGTATTTTAGTGTGTAGGGGTTGAGGGAGGAAGATAAAAGGTGAAAAAAATCAGGTAGTGATAAAACAAAAGGATAAAAACAAAAGGATATATAAGGATAAAAACAAAAGGATAAAACCAAAGGATAAAAAGGTGAAAAAATCAGGTAGTGATAAAACAAAAGGATAAAGGAAAATAGAAAGTTCAAGGGGGTAGGACTGGGTAATAATGTAAATGGGACAATTAGGGTTGGCGTCACTGAGAAAGTGACTTTTTCATAAAGACCTTATGGAAGGGATAACACACACTATGTTTTCCCTGGAAAGAAGGAAACAATAAGTGCAAGAGCCCTGAGAAAAGCATTTCTATTTTTTTCAAAAACAATGAATAGGTAGACGTGGTGGGAGCAAAATTGGCCAGGGAGTGAAGAATAATAGAAAATGAAGGCAAAGAGGTAGCCACATCACAAAGGGTTTTTGTAGACCTTTGGGCTAACTTTAGCTTTTGCTCTAAATAAAATGTAAAATAGAAATACTAGTAAGATTGACTTAAGTTTTCAGAGGATTGCTTAAGCATTTGTCTAATTACTAATGAGAAAGAACCTTTCTTATGTGTTTCCTCATCTTTAAAATGCCTGTTCATATCTTTTGACCATTTTATGTAGTGCTTATGTCTTTGTTTTATTGATTCATAAGAATTCTTCAGGTATTTTAGGCTAAACTATCACCAGTCATGTTCAATAGCTATTTTCTCCTAATTTGTGATCTGTCTTTCTGCTGACTTTATAGTGTCTTTTGAAGAACAAAAATGTTATAGTCACATGTATTGAACTTGTCCCTTTATTCTTATGTATCTCTGGTTCATATTATAAGATTAATTATAATCCTTGGATTGAAGCATTCT
This sequence comes from Scalopus aquaticus, assembly GCA_004024925.1. Classification (NCBI taxonomy): domain Eukaryota; kingdom Metazoa; phylum Chordata; class Mammalia; order Eulipotyphla; family Talpidae; genus Scalopus; species Scalopus aquaticus. The sequence goes on from PVIJ01024260.1 coordinate 3,476, forward strand.
CATCATTGGTTCGGTATGGAACTCCTTTACTTAATGATCTATGACAATTAGTAAACCTAGTAAAACAGCTGGAACAATGCAAAGGTTTCATTTATCCATTTGATCCTTCTGCTTCTCCATACCTGAAATAATCCAGATTTCAGTATTCATTCCTTTGCTCTCCATTGTATGTGTTTCCATCTTATTTGTAAGTATTTCTAAAAAAGTCTGGATAAGAAGAAATGAATTGCTGAAAATTAGAGAAAAAGAACTCTTGAAAATATTGTGCTAAGAAGCCATTCACAAAAGACTACATATTTTGAATGAAATATCCGGGACAGGGAAAACTAAAGAGATAATAATACATTCATGGTTGGGTGGTGGGCAGGGGTGCTGTTTTAAAATGTCCTGCATGGGAGAGAGAGAGGGTTTCTTTTGGAGGAGTTGAAAATATTCTAAAACTCACTGAATTGTATATGGGTGAGTTGTGTTGTATATGAACTATATCTGATTAAGCTGTTAACTTTGTTTACATAGAGGGAGAAAATAAATTTTAGATACATTGCAATATTTTGGGACTGATTTTTTTTCACTCAACATTATATTGCTAGAATTTATCCATACTTTGTATAGCTATAGTTCATTTATTTGACTGCTATATACCACCGTTTGTATATTCATTCTCTTGTTGGATAAACAAATAAATGTTCTTCAGTATACACTATCATGTGGTGATACACAGTTCTGTGTCTTTGGTACATGTTTTAAGTTTTTCTGGATAATTCTGTAGACGTGTTATCGCAGAGCTATAGTAGATATGAACATTCAGCTTTTTAAGATAAAATACTATTCTTTTCCAGTATGTTTGTATTAGATTGCCCACATGGCTTGACTTGCATTTCTCTTCTCATTAATGAGATTATGCATCTCCTTATCTATTTATTGGTCATACATGTTTCCTCCCAGTAATCAGCGATACGTCTTTTGGTTATTTTTCTGTTTGTACTACTTGTATTTTCTCTTCTGGCTTTTAGGAGTTCTTTGTCTTTGATTCAGTCTTCTGTAGGGCTAATCTTCTGTATGTATGTAACTCCCCCCTGTCCCCAGCTTCCTTGGAAGTGTTGTCAAACAAATTTCTTGATTTTAATATGGTCGAATTTATTCTTTTCTTTTATGGTTAGTATTTTCTGTCTTATGTAGAAATCCTTTTCTATACAGATGAAAGTGATAGTCACCTTTGTTTTCTACTAAAAATAAAAAGGTCTAGGTTTTTAACATTTAAGCCTTGCCTTGATCTGTGAGGAATTGATTTATTTTTATAAGGTATTCATCCAGTTTCATCTAATTCTACATGGAAAATCTTTTTTGACCTATTTCATTTATTAAATAACTTCTTTGCTTCTAATAATCTAACATAGCACCCCTATCCTAATCCACAGCTTCAAAACTGCAAGTGTCTGTTGCTTGGCTCTCTATTTTATTGGTCAGTTAGTTAGCCTGCCTATCCCTAGACCATTACCACACGTCTTGAAATTGGATGAAGAACCCTATGACCCCCTACTCCCTCTCTAGGCCAGTTACTATTAGGGCTCTGTGAAGAAAACATCACCACCAACAACAGATAATCACTTTGAAAGGGCTACCAGATTCTCCTATCCTCAGGCGAGAGCCAGGTTTCATTAAGAACAAAAAGATGAAGAAAATGTTTAAAGATACAATAGTTGAATCTTCATTGACTATGTAATTCCAGAGAATTTAGTGGGACGTTATAGGAAGGGGGGAGATGGTGGCAAAAGAATGAATGTACAGTTAATTCTGAGGATAAGAACATGGAAGATTAGGAGGAACCTGTCCTTAGTATCTTTTTATGATGGCCAAAATAAAGAAGGGTAAAAATAGAGATTATTCCTGGTGTGTTCAAGGTAAATTGTGATGTTGGTATAAATGACCAAACTAGGTCTTTTGCTTGAGCCTAGAAAGCCAAAGTGAATCACAAGGATTGTATTTACATGAAGTTTTGTTTGAATTGAACATCAACGGAGTCACCAGGATAAGCACCCCAAAACTGGCTCCCCAAATGGTGGGAATGCTTGGATTATAAGGGGCAGAGGAATGTGAGGGAAGTGTAGGGCTTTACATTTCCAGAACTAAGGAGTTGCCCAAAAGTCTGGGTGACCTGAACTAAGGAGTTGCCCACTTTAATTCAACACACATTTACTACGTGTGTGCTATATTCCACGAGAGTTAGTTACCTTTGTGGGGGTTAAAAAAATACCACAAACTATGACTTCTGCCCTCATGGAATTTGCAGCCTAGCAAATTAAAAACATTATTAAAATTAATAATAACTTTTAAAATCACAGAAGTAAATATAAAATTGCAACTGTGGTAAGTGGTACAGAATAAAAGAATATGGTACTATACAAGTTTAGGAGAAAGGATTTACAGAAGTTCAAATAAAAATTTATGAACTAAATTTTGAACACTATTCTAAACAAGTTCTTGTAGTGAACAAATTTTGAACTACTTTTAAAACACTTCAAATTTTCTTCTTTATCATTACAAAGATTAATACTTTGAATTACCTATTGTGCTTTAAGCATACCCTGTGTGCATAATAACTTGACCTTGCCATGAAGGGGATAATGCCATCAATAAGTATCCCCATTACTCTTATGAACCTGTATCCTATTATACAAGTAAATGTGTTCCTCCCTGTCCACACACCATCAGAGATAACTGGCCAGTTTGAAGGGATACCTTTGATGTTGGTGTTAATTTATGATTGGTGTTTTCTTCTAAGAATCCTTATATACAGAATGAATTCAGGTTTAGGATTTTGGATGGTGGTTTGTTAGATACATTTTGAAAGCTTACACTTACAGAATTGAATACTATTCAGTCTAATTTAAACATGCAACCAGAAAGAAATATTGAGTCATAAGTGTTATAAACATTCTCAGTTAAGCCTAAGTCCCCATTTAAATTAAAAGTGCCACTTTCACCCCATGTCAGAAATCTTAAAATACGCATTTTGTTTTTACCTTAGTTGGGTTATTTTAAGTTATGTCCTGCCCTTTGAAGACTTTTCAAATATTTTAAATGAGTAAGGTCAGGAAGAGTTATATATTCTTGTTTTAGTGTTTTGAAAGGATATTTAAAAGTATTTTTGTATGTATGCAAACTGCCAAAATAATTCTGAATGGACTGCGCTTAAATTGTACTGTCATAATTGAGTCATCTGTGTTCATGGTTGGCTTTGAAAGAGTTTCTTACCCCTTATTTGTAGGATTATTTATGTTATTTTTAACTAATTTGGCAGTATGTGGCTATACACTTAAATTTTTTTACAACAAATTGTGCAAAAGTTAAAACAGTTACAATGAAGTTGTTTTTCAGTCACATAGTGGCTGCTCTCAAATGAGATGAAAACTGTCTGAAGAATGTTCTTGTGTGTATGCCAAGAGGCTTCTGGGATGGGCATATTTTTAAGAACTTAAAACATAAACAGCTGTGATCTGTGGTAAGAGATTTAAATGACCTCATGGCAATGAGAACAAGCATTTTTTAGTTATCATGGTGGTGTGTTAATTCATTGCAATGTGTTTGTCATTCTACTATTTTGTTATATAAAATGAGAGAGCCAAACAAAAAATTTAGACTATATTTAACTAAAGATACTATTTTGTTACTGTTGTAAACAAACTAAGTATAAAAATATATTTCCTGAGAATACTTTAGAATTATTCTCGAGCTATGAGTCCTTTATTTAAAAAAAAAAAAAAAAAACCCTACCCACATCATCACTTTAGGATTTGGCCATTTTTTTGGATCCTAAAGTTTTTGATTCATTTTCTGTTGGAGAGAATATGTTCCAAACATGAAACATCAAATGGTTGGCTTGAAGTAAGAATCCCTCTTTCAAGACAGATCAATTAAGTGTTTATTAAGTACTTAGTATGTGTCTGACACTATGCTAAATATTATGGAATACAAAGGAAAATGACTAGCTGCCTTTGGTGTGTCTGGAAGAAAAAACATACTCAGATAAAACTTGTAAAGTCATATAAAGACATATAATCAAGCACCAAATAGTATCATTTATGTGATACAAGTAATGAAATAGCCCTTCTTTTTAGAAAGGACTTTAGATCATTGTCGAGGGCAGTGACGCTTGTGTAGGGGTGGTTTTGGCCCCTCTCCCCACAAGAGGACATTGGCATTGTTTGGAGACTTTTTTATTTTCATGAGTAGGGCTACTGGGGTTTAGTAGGTAGGCCCTGAGTATTGCTTAATATCCCGCAATGCACAGGATAGTTCTTTAAAACAAAAAATTATCTGATCCAAAATGACAGTGGTGTTGAAATGACAAAACGTAATATTGAACCTACAAATGTCAATGCTGGTAAATTTGGAAGTATGGGGAATTGACTTCTTTGTTTCTCTGAACCTCTTCTGCCCCTTTCCGAGTTACTTACTTGAGACCCATGGATCCTTAAATGAGATTAGTATTGTGTATCCATAAACTCCGTGAACACTTAATGCAGACTTTTCCAGTACAGTGTTTAAGGGAGAGATTCTCAAGCTAGTCTCAAGTTCTCCTTGTTCATGTTCCCAGAAAAGAAAGATCAAGACCCACTCACATTTGGACTACAAGTTAATAGAAATTTAAATATATGAAACCAGTATTAAATAGCCACCTAAAAAAAATAAAACACAGAGTCTTCCTTAGCACTATGCAAAGGTACAGAGTTTAAGTTTTCAGGGATCAAAATTAATCAGGATACTTTTTGGTGAAATAAAGAAGTCTAAATATATTAATATAATATTTTGAAATAATAAAATCATTTCATGTATGATGAAATTAGACTACCTTAAAATTATTAGAATATTGATATCTAATAATACAATGCTATGTGTTTAGAATTTGACTGGATGGATTGTGTACTGGCCCACAGGCACAATATAAATTGTTTTTTGTTATTGAAATGAACTGTTTTGTCAGGATTTGCTGCTTTCTCTCAAATGTGGATCCCAGTTTATAGTCTCTAAGTTCTGTGTATCTGTTGATTCAATAAGATCTGTGGATATAGTTTGATACAGTCCACATTTCTCCTGAAAACTGTTTAGTAAATTGTGTTTTTCTGAAACATTTTTGAATTGAGGGTTATGTTTTAGACTGGCATCCAATTAATCAGTAAGCCTACCAGCAGTATGTCATAAAAATAGATCTACATAACCTTGTGTTTACATGTAACTTAATACTTTTCTAAATCATAGAAATTTGGAGATTAAGTCTTGGTTTAAAAGCCAAGGAAGGGACCTTTGAAATCATCTAGTCCAGCTGTTTTATACTGTTCTTTGGGGGTCAAGACCCAAAGCACTACATTTATTTGTTTCATATATTTGGACTTCCACCAAATATTTTCTTGGAAGAAAAAAAAAATGATGTATGTGGGATGGGGGAGTTGCATTCTTCTGACTAGATTAACCTCATTTTGCAGATAAGGAGCCTGAGACCCAAAGTTTTACATTTTATTCATGGACTATACGTTTATTTTTTCTGGGTCAAACCAGGATGTTAGATGTATTTGGTAATTGTATAGAAGAAAATCAAGAGCTCCGATTCTGAATGTTCCATTTTTGTATACTCACCAGGATAAAGGGAAATTATATTCCTAGTACTGTTTTCATTTGCTTAGAACTTAGGATGTATCTGGAAAGATGATCAGGATTGCCTTTGTTTCTCTTCAAAAAGCATTTTGAGTTATTCTATTAATTGTTTTTTAAACAATAATATTTGTTATCTAAATATTTATGCTCCCTCCTCCCCAAGCAAAAGATTGACTGACATCGCCTCCAAAATTACTACAGAATAAAACAAGCATCTTTATTTCCAAAGGTTATAGCACAGTAGTCATATTTCCATTCCTTTGGCAGTAGTAAAGTTCCTTATGGAATGATAGGTCAACTTTGGGCTTTCACCTTCTCACTTTCTCTGGTTATTACATAAGATACATAAACACATGAATCAGGAGCTGCAGAATTTAAAGGACAGGGATACCTTGAGAGAGGAAATATTGATACAAGAGCAAATAGCTGTGTTGGAAGAGCTATGAAGAGCAATCTGACCTTGTTGGTCCTGTTGATCATGAAGATGTGAACTTACGCAATGCTTGAAGAAAAATTATGAGAATTCTTCCTTGCATTGTGTTTAAACAAGGATTGCTTTAATAATTTTACTAGCCACCTGTAGTTTCCAGGGAATAAAGACTTTCACTTAGGTGACAGAAGCAAGTAAAAACAGTGTTAATTAAAACCACTGACCTTTTGCTATCAAAAATTAACTAGTAGTCATATACTGAGATGATTTTATATGACAGTTTTCCTTAACTAAAAGCTCAGAACAGTTAAGTATAGATGAATAAAGACTGAGCCTAAATAACGGATTTTCTTTTCTCACTTGACTGTATGTCAAGTTACTGGCTTTGTATATTTTTTGGTTTGGTTATAATTTTTTTGCTGTTTGTTATTAGGAAAGAGCTTTGATATAAGTTGATCCTATATTACTCTGTGTTCCTTGGAGTATTTAAAATTCAGTGTTGCATTTTATCCTGTTACCCTATAAGTATGTGTGAATTACCCCATGTTGTAAATTAACAGTTTGGAATCAATGAAGATATGACATTTTTAAAAGTAATTTTTTTTTTTCTTACTGAGATAATGTTAGGATCCCCTTCCCCCCAATTAGGTATCACCATTATCGTGTACCCACCACCAATTCACCCATAGTCCACCACCAAGTATGACATTTTAAACTATTTGTGTTTTTCCTCAGGTCTTAAAGAAAATGCAGAAGAGATGGTCAAAAACAAATTGGAAGGAAAGAATAAACTGACCCCTTGGGAACAATTTTTAGAAAAGAAGAAAGAGAAAAAAAGACTGAAAAAGAAACAGAAGGTATCAATGATAATAATGACTAAATATTGAATAGTAGCCATGGATTATGGTGCTTGGTATCCATTATCTCATAATGTAAACACTAGAGTAGCTCTAACAGTTACTGCAATTTCAAGAAAGGAATGAACCCTATAGGTCAAATGTTTTCTGCAAAGCCACAAAATGATGTATAAGCTGTGATAATAGCCCAGAGCCAGTTTAACCACTGTGCTCTAAGATCTTACATTTACATGCTACCTAAATAAAATGAGTAGTTCATATATAAATGTAAAACAATGTGATTCTTTTCTGTGTTCTTTCTTGAGTAAGAAAGGTGTATACAGACTTTTTAACTTTAGAATATTATATACATATAGAAGCTTTTAACATGAATGAAAAATTTTTGTGCACATTTCTATTTCTCAACCTGCATATTTCACTTCACTATTATGACTTTTTAAAAAACATCTTTCTGTCATAAAATCGTTTTATTGATTAGTTCCTCTATGCTAATATGATCTCTATGAAAAATCTGATTTGACTCCCATCATTTGGTGATGACATTTTTTCCAAAGTAATTTTTCCCTGGTAATAGCAAGACCAGAATCTAGATCTCTCACTCAGTGTTCTTTCTAAGGTGTGTAACTCTCTCTTTACTATGTGTGTGCTTTTGGGACACCTATGAGACTTTCAGTGCTCATGAAAATAGAGGACTGCAAGTTGAATGATATCATGGAGTGATTTTTTCAACCCCTGTTGTAGTTAAATGTTTCTGAAAATGGATAGAAAAATGAAATGGGGTTAGAGCTCTGCCCTCATTGTTACATTGTTACCTTCTTCCCTAGAAGTTCCTTTAAAACTCAATTGGTGGTAAAAGATCTTTTAAAAAGAGTAATTCTTGGGCTTCCCTGGTGGCACAAGGGGTTAAGTCTCAGCGTTGTCAAACTGTAGGCAGCCTTTGCGGCATGAGTTCTTTTTTTTTTTTTTTTAATTTTTATTGTTATTTATGTCTTTTACATTTTGTATTCCCCTTGGGTAGCCCACCACCAATTCACCCGTGATCCATCTCCATGGTCCCTTGTATTTTCTATTCCATTCTGTGCCCTTATCCACCCCTCCCCCCCCACCACTGAGTGTCTCTCTCCTGTTTGGTTTCCCTATAGTCCTGTTATAAGTGAAAACATTCAATATTTTTCTTTTTCTTTCTCGCTCATTTCACTGAGTATGATTCCCTCTAATTCCATCCATGTCGATGCAAATTGCATGTGTTTATCTTCTTTGAATGCTGAATAGTATTCCATTGTGTATATGTACCACATCTTCTTGATCCAATCATCTATTTTTGGACATCTGGGTTGCTTCCATACCTTTGCTATTGTGAATAGTGTGCGGCATGAGTTCTATACCCAGCTAGAGAGCTAACCCACATATGGCACAGTGGACTTCTCCATCTCACCCTCTGTTCCTTCAGCAGTGTACTTCAGTAGATCTGCCTGTTCTGCTCCCCACTTTTATCACTGGTATCCTCTCATCTCCCACATCTCTGGCCTGCACTTCCATTCTTGTATGCAGAGATAAATCAAAATGAATCTTTAAAAAAAAAGTTATTCTTCAAGATTAAACCAGTGTATTAGAAGACTTTGAAGTGTTTCTTTATGGGGGTCAGTAAAATAATCGCTTGTTTCTAATACCTTCGGCAGCTCTTCTCTTTTATTTTCATTTCTTAGCTTTCAGCTTATCTTGTGCTTTTTCTCTTCCCCTTCATTGGGCTAAGACTGGACTGATTTTAATAACATTAAAAATATATCTGTTGAGTGCCCAGTCTGTTCTAGACTCATTGCTCACTGTTGCAGTTGGTAAGTCCAGCAAATCCCTTCTACCTCCATAAGTTTCTCTTTATATTGATTTCACAGCCTCTTACAGTTACCAAATTCCTAGATACTCAAGTCCATAGAGTCCGCTCTCTGTAACAGCTTATTCCACATCCATGCATTCAACCAACTTACATCCGTAGGTGGTTAAATCCAGGAATGGTGTGCCAAGATATGATTACCCAACTGTATTGAAAAAAAACCATATATAAGTGAACCTGTGCAGTTCAAACCCATATTGCTTAAGAGTAAACTGCATTCTTTTTTTTTTTCATATAATATATATTTTTATTGTTATTTATGTCTTTCACATTTTGCATTCCCCTTGGGTAGCCCACCACCAATTCACCCGTGATCCATCTCCATGGTCCCTTGT